>BSBK01008294.1:145000-418135 GCA_027943335.1 Chamaecyparis obtusa | reverse complement strand
TACATATATATACATATATATATATATACTATTGTATCTACATATTTATACTGTATATATACATATATACATGTATAAACATATATATGTATATACATATATATGTATATATATATATGTATATATATATATGTATATACATACATATATATATATAGTATATATGTATATATACATACATATATATATATGTATATACATACACATACATATATATATATATATATATATATATATACATATATATATATATATATATACATACATATATATCTATATATATACACATACATACATACATACATACATATATATATATACATATACACACACACACACACATATAGTATATGTATATATATATATATATCTATATATATATTTACACACACACACACACACACACACACACACACACACATATATATATATATATATATGTATATCTATATATATATATATATATATATATATATATATATATATATATATATATATATATCTCTATATATATGTATATATACATATATAGATATAGATATATATATGTATATATATGCATACATATATATATATATATATATATATATATATATATATATATATATATATATATATATATATATATATATATATATATATATATATATGCATACATACATATATAATATAGTATATATATATATATATATATATATATCTATATATATATATATACATATATATCTATATCTATATATATATATATATACATATATATTGATGTAGGGTGCTTCCATTAATAATACTAACACATAACAAAAATAGAGACACAACAACAAATTGCAAGAACAAAAAATGTGCTTCTTATTATCTCCACAAATCTATAATTACAAATTTTAGAATTACAATATGCAAAGCCACATGGGCATTTTCCCTTACAATATTTTGTAAGACAAAGCCTCAAATTATTGCCCAGAACTACTCTGAACTACCTCAAACTGTCCTAGACAACACTATGGGCCTTCCTTATATAGGCAATTTTCCACCACTTGGGAACGTTCCAGAAATTTAGCCTCTAAGGCTGACTAAACTTAGAATTATTTTATTTTTTCATTTTTATTACATTAGAGTCAGCTCAAAACTTTTGAAACCCAAACAAAATTTTTGAAGAAAAATTATTTTTTGCCATTTTAGGTGACCCAACTTCTGAAGACAATAAGTCATCACCTATTGACCTGATTGACTATTATTACCCCATTTCGGAAAGGCACAAAGTGCTCTACAATGCATAAATTGAGAAAGCTTCATTCAGTCGATGTTTCAACCTCATCTGGGGCCTGTAAAGCCTTCAAAACTGAGTTTGAAGTTTCTGTACCCTACTGCTAATACTGAAAATTTTCAATATCTTCAAAACTAGACTTGATCTGGCAATGAAACTTTACTAGCAGACTGATATAACCACATTGAACCTCTAGGAAAGAAAATAGACCATTTTGAGCATGAACAAAAAACTTACTAAAAATAGTAAATTTCTAAAAATAGAAGCTTTGCACAAGATAACCCTTATTGAAAAGAAACCAAAATTATTTTTGGGTGATGCAAGATTGTTCTTACACCCAGGATGCTCCTGCATCAGACATCCAGGGTAATTTGATAAGTGACCCCATCATGTCTCAAGTGTGAAGAGGAAAACTAGGATGGTTAACCTCATCATTTATCAGCCATGATGAATCTTCAATAGGGTCATCCTTTCCATTTGACTAGATAATCTTCATATGTCATGTTTCATGTGCTTCTGCCAACACAACTATCCAGTATGACCTCAATCTCCTTGGTATCTGAACTAGTTGCCAGAATACTCCAGTGTGCTTCTGTGATCTCATTTTCAACACCCCCTTCATGATACTCTGTCAAATTTGAAATGTTAAATACTAGTGAAATATTCAGCTCAGTAGGCAATTCTACCTTATAGGAATTTCCGAAATTATTCTTCTTCAGTGTCTTACATGGCCCAAACTTTTTCATTTTCAAATTTTTATATGTACCAACTAGAAATCACTCCTTCCACAAATGAACCATGACTTCATCCCCAACTTGAAATTCCTTATGCGTTCTTTTCTCATCTGTCTTAACCTTCTACTATGCATTCATCTTGGAAATGTGCTTCCTCACTTCCTCATGGATGTTCTTCAATGTTCTACAAAATTCTTAGCTTCAACACTACTTATTCTCCTTTATCTATCTTCCTCAACTCAGATGCATTTCTGGGACTACTTCCATATATAATTTGGAATGCTAATTTTTCAGTGCTCCTCTTAACAAAATTATTGTATGCGAATTCTACCTGTGGTACAATTAAATCCCATCCTGTTGGCTTATCTCTAACCAAACATCTCAGCAATTTTCCAAACTCCTATTCACCACCTCTATCTATCCATCAATCTGTGGATGATGTGATGAACTAAACTTCAAATCTGTCTTCAACTTCTTCCACAATGTGCACCAGAAATATCCAACAAACTTAGTGTCCTGATCTGAAACTATACTCTTTGGCAAACCATGTAGTCTCGCCACTTCTCTGCAAAACAATTTTGCTACATGAACAACATCATTAGTCTTCTTATAGGGAATAAAATGTGTCATCTTTGAAAATCTATCAACTACCACAAAAATTAAAACATGTCCCCATTGAGTCCTTGGAAAACCAAGAACAAAATCCATACTGATATCCTACCAAGGCTTCTTTGGTATAGGTAATGGCTAATACAACCTTATATTCTTCTTTACTCCTTTCATCATCTAACATACTCTACAACCTTGTACAAACTTCTTGCCATCTTGCTACAACTGTGGCCAATAATAATTCTCACTAACCAAAGCAAGGGTTTTATCACGACCAAAATGTCTAGCCAATCCTCTGCTATGCTTCTCCTTAATGAGATTCTCCCTAATATAACTTCCTAGAATGCACAACTGAATCCCTCTGAATAGCATATCATCTTGAATGATGAAATCCAACCACTTTGTTTATTAGAGTAATAGATTCTTTACAAGCTTTCCAAGCTTCTCCAAAATCAGGATCCTCTGAATATAAATCTTGAGTTCCTTGAACCCAACCACCTCAATCTGCATCTCTGTCAGCAATAGTTTCCTTTTGCTAAGAGCATCTACAACACTATTAGACTTTCCACTCCTATGTTTTAAAATAAATGTGTAACCCTGTAAAAGCTCAACCCATTTCAAATGTCTTTGATTCAACTTTTCTGACTATTCAAATATTAAAAAGCTTGATGATCAGTATACAAAAAAAATTCCTTAGGAAGTAGATAGTGTCTCCACTTCTTCAATGCTTGAACTATAGCATAAAATTCCTGATCATAAACAAAATATTTCCTCTTGGCATCATTCAACTTCTCACTGAAATGAGAAATAGGTTTACCTTCTTGGCTCATAACAGCTCCGATTTCAGTACCACTAGCATTAGAGTCTACTTGAAACTCCTTATTAAAATCTAAAAGTGCTAAGATAGGTTGTTTTGTAACTTTCTATTTTAGTAGTTTAAAACTCTTATCTATCCTAGTAGTCCACTTAAACTCTTTTCTATCCCCTCTCATTATTTTAGTCAAGGATCCACAAATACTACTAAAATTTCTGATAAACTTTCTGTAAAAGCTAGCCAAACCATGAAATGATCTTACCTCAGTTGCACTCCTTGGAGTAGGCCATTCAAGGATAGCCTGCACTTTCTATGGGTCCATTTTTAGACCTTTTGCTGAAACTAAAAATCCCAAATAAACTAACTCTTTCTTCACAAAACTACATTTCTTCAAATTTATCAACAATTTGTCTTCTCTTAACTTCTCAAACACCATACGAATATGCATCATGTGCTCCTCCAATGTCTTACTAAAGATCAAAATATCATCTAGGTAAACAATGAAAAAATTACCCATAAATTCTTTCAGAACCTCGTTCATGAGCTGTATGAAAGTGCTCGGTACATTGGTTATCCCAAAAGGCATGACTAACCACTCATATAGTCCTTCCTTTATCTTGAAAGTACTTTTCCATTCATCTCCTTCTCTGATTAGAATCTGATGATATCCACTCTTTAGATCTATCTTTGAGAAATACACAGCTCCACTCAAACAATCCATAATATCATCCATCTACGGCAAAGGAAATCTATACTTGATTGTGATCTTGTTGATAGCCTTGGAATCCATACACATCCTCCATTCTCCAATCTTCTTTTATGCTAATATTGCTGGTACAAAATATGGACTCAGGCTCTCACGAATCAAGCCCTTCTATAATAGCTCATGCACTTGTCTATTCAACTCCTCCTTTTTTGTTGGTGTCATTCTATGTGCTTCCTTATTTTGTAAAATTTCTCCTAGAATCAAATCCATCAAATGACTAATCTTCCTTACTAGTGGTAATCCATCAGGTACATTATCAGATACAATATCCTAAAATGCTTTCAACAGATCTGCAACTTTTATAGGTACATCTTCTACTTCCTCCATACCAACTTTTTGAATTAAAAAAAATATACATGCTCATGCCTCATACCCTCTAGGAATTTTCTTCCATCAAAAAAAGTTATTCTTGCATTACCACATACATTTTCTTTGGTCTCCTTCAATGGCTTTATCTTATGTCTCACTCCATCCTTTTTCAGGGAATAGGTATTTTCATGACCATCATGTACATCATGCTATCAAACTTTCATGGTCTACTCAACAACATATGGCATGCATCCATTGGTACGATATCACATAGTTACTCATCATGGTATCTTCCATATTGAACTTTACTAAGCACTCTTCAGTGACCATGATCTTGTGGTCATCTTGTAACTAGGAAATCTGATATGGATGTGGGTGTTTCTATCTCTTGAGCTTCAACTTCATGACCATCTCTTCTGACACCAAATTGTCAGTTCTTCCACTATCGATAATTACATCACAACACTTATTCTCACACTTGCACATGGTGTGAAATAGGCTCCTCCTTTGCTTAGGTTCATTCTCACCACTCAGCAGGACAATTTTGTCAATTAGCATTTCTCCTATTTCAACATCTTCAAAATGTGATGATCTAGCATCTTCATCTACACGTGCAACTCTAGCCTAGCCTTTAGTTCTCTTATTTGTCCTTCCTTGGCATTGAAGACATTCAAATGCCCTATGACCTTGTCCTCTTCCTCTTCCTCTTTGATCTCTATTATTCTAATCATGAAAACAATTGGAATTTTTTTCTCTCTAATCTTGACTACTACTGGCCTCATCCTTCTTTTTCAAATCTTCATTTCAGCCTCCATATGACTGTCCACCAGATCTTCCACCATGACCTCTTCTATTTTGTCTTCTCTCAAACTTTTTGTTTAACCTTTCCTCTACTTTTAGGGAAAATTGGTATGCCTCTTCAATATTATTCATTTGAACCAAATTCAACTCCTCCTGAATGCTCAGCCTCAACCCATTAAGGTAATGGGTAACTTTCTCCTTATCAGCTTTTGCATGGCCTGTTCTGATCAGGATTTGATAGAACACCTTTGTATACTTCTGAATAGATCTTTCTACTTGCTTCAAACTTTGCATTTTCTTTAGTAATTCAAGCTCATAATCAACAGGAATGAACTATCACTTCCATTTTTCTACCATTTGATCCAATCTTGTGCTTTTCTCCTTTCCTCTTCTATTTGTCTCCAATTGAATCTCTTGCCACCAGATCTTTGCATGACCCTTCAGTCTAGCCTTTTCACAAACTTGACCCTATCAAGATCCTTAATATCTTCATACTTGAAATATTATTCACATTCATAGATCCATTCGATCAATTCCTCTAGGTTAAGATTTCTTGAAAATGTAGGGACCTCAATCTTAGGTCTTTTTATGATCTTGGAAATGGCTCGAAAAAGTCTTTCTTCTTCCTATTTCACAAATTCAACTTCTCCTTCAAAATTTCCTTCTTCAGCTTCATCCTTGCTTTCATCTCTGACATTAAGATTCATTCCTCTATGAATATCTTCTTGCAATGCTCACACTTGTTTCTGGAGCACTCTAACCTTAGGTGTTACACCACTAGCTCTTCCACCATGTTTCATTTGTGGAGGCATTTTCGCACTGCTTGCTGGAACCCTAACCACGGTCCTAGTGCGAACTGCCTTGTAGTTGATGATCTATTTACACACTCAAGAACTCCTGCTCTGATACCTCTTGATGAAGGGCGCTCCCCTTAATAATACAAACACATAATACAAATAAAGAAACAATAACAAATTGCAAGAATAAAAAATGGGCTTATTATTTTCACAAATCTGGAATTACAAATTTTAGAATTACCATATGCAAAGCCACATGGGCATTTTCCCTTAGAATATTCTATAGGACAAAGCCTCGAATTATTACCTAGAACTACTCTAAACTACCCCGAACTGCCCTAGACAACACTACCCGCCTTCCTTATATAGGCAATTTTTCACCACCTGGGAAGGTTGCACAAATTTAGCCTCCAAGGCCGACCATACTTAGAATTATTTTATTTTTCATTTTTATTACATCAGAGTCGGCTCAAAATTTTTGAAACCCAAACATAAATTTTGAAGAAAATTTATTTTTCACCATTTTAGGTGACCTAACTTCCAAAGACCATAAGTCATCACCCGTTGACCCGATTGACTATTATGATCCCATTTCAGAAAGGGAAAGAAGTGTTCTACAACAATTGAATTAAGAAAGCGTCATTTAGCCAATGTTTCAACCTCATCCAGGGCCTTTAAAGCCTTCAAAACTAAGTTTTAAGTTTCTGTACCCTACTCCCATTACCAAAAAATTTCAATATCTTCAAAAGTAGATTTGATCTCACAATGAAACTTTACTGGGAGGCTGATATAACCAAAATGAACCTCTAGGGAAGAAAACTGATGAAGATGAAAAAACTACATTGATATCCTATGTGAAAAACAATGATAAATAGATTATTGATAGTGGTTGTTCACATCACATGACTGGTGACAAAAATAAGTTTGAGACCTTACATCATTACAGAGGTAAAAGTGTAAAATTTGGTAATGATGCACCATGTCTTGTTAGAGGAAAAGGTTTGATTAAACTAACTGATAAGATATCTTGGGAAAATGCATATAGAGTTGAAGGTCTTAATTACAATTTGTTAAGTGTTGCCTAGCTTAACAAAACTAGTTACTGAGTGGAATTTCATCACAAGCAAGCTAAAATATATAATGTTGTTGGAGATCTGGTTGGAAGTGGAGATCAGACTAGAGGTAATTTGTTCTATCTTGACCTATCTGAAGAAACATGTTTGATTGCACAACTTGATGATATTTGGTTATGGCATAAAAGGTTGTGTCATGTTAACTTTGACAATCTAGTAGAGATAAGTAAGAAGAAAAAGGTAAGAGGTCTACCTAGATTGAAGAAACCTGAGAATGTGATGTGCAAGGAATGCCAGTTAGGAAAAATGACAAAGTCAAGTTTCAAGAGAAAATCCTTTACTTATGAAAATATTTTAGATTTGGTTCATACTGACCTTTGTGGACCTATGGGTGTACAAAGTTACTATGGTGTTAGATACTTTATCTTATTTTTGATGATCATACTAGAATGATGCATGTGATGTTTCTAAAAGAAAAATCTGAAGCTTTTCAATATTTTAAGTGGTATTTGGCTAAGGTTGAAAAGGAGATAGGTAGGAACCTGAAATGTCGTAGATCTGACCGAAGTGGAGAATTCACATCAAATGAATTTAATCTATTTTGCAATGATAGAGGAATTAAAAGATAGATGTCTGCACCTAGAACACCTCCATAGAATGGTATAGCAGAAAGAAGAAATAGATCTATCTTGGATTGTGCAAGGACATTGATGATTGAAAAGAATGTGGCACAGAAATATTGGAAAGAAGCTATAAGCACTATTGTCTACACTCTTAACCAAGCACAGATCAAGAAAGGTACAAATCTGACACCTTATGAATTATGGCATGGACATGCACTGAGTGTTAAATACTTTAGAATCTTTGGAAGTAAGTGCTCTATATTAAAAGGCACTTGGAATGGAAAGTTTGATGCTAAGAGTGATGAAAGCATATTCATAGGGTACTCCACAAAAAGTAAAGCTTATAAACATTTGAACTCTAACACTAACAAAATTGTGGAAAGTGTGAATGTCAAAATTGATGAGTATGCAAAAAGGAATGAAGCTGACAGTAAAAGAGAACCATAAGATTACAGACCTTTTGTGTACATTGAAGAAGAAGAAGAGGCAAGTAATAGACTTGCACCTAATGCTGAGCAATAGATAGAAGCTATCAAGCATCATAAAAATAGTGTCGAACATGCCAAGCTACAATAAAATGTTGTTGAGTATTAGGAAGAGGTTTTCAAGCATTTTGAAGTTGAATCTGACAATATTATTGAGAAACATGATGAAATAGAGGAGAAAACACCTGAACCTATTTTGGAAAAATATGTGAGAAGACACCATAAGCCTAAACACATAATTGGAGTTAAAGATACTAGAATCCAGACCAAAAGCAAGACTAAGGAACCAACATGTCTACTTTGTGAATTTGAACCGAAGACATATAGAGAAGCATTATAGAATGAAGACTGGATACAAGCAATGAATGAAGAAATTGACTAGGTTGACAAGAATGATACTTGGACTCTGGTGCCAAGACCTAAAAATAAGAATGTTATAGGAACAAAGTGGGTATTTAGGAATAAGATGAATGAAAATGGTGAAATCACTAGGAAAAAAGCTATGCTGGTATGCAAAGGCTACACATAAGAAGAAGGAATAGATTATAGGGAGACATTTTCCCCTGTAGATAGATTGGAAGGAGTAAGAACTCTTCTTGCATATCTTGCTTATAAAGATTTCAAGGTATATCAAATGGATGTCAAGTTTGCATTTTTGAATGGTATAATAGAAGAAGAAGTTTACATAGAACAACCATAAGGTTTTATTGATCCAAACAGAAGACACATGGTGTGTAAACTGAACAAAGCACTATATGGATTGAAGCAAGCACCTAGAGCATGGTATGAGAGGTTGCACAACTACTTGATACAGATTGGATTTTCAAGAGCAAATGACACAAGCAATCTGTACATCAAGGATGAAGAAGGTAAAGGTATCTTGTTGGAAAAAATTTTGTTGATGACATTATTTTTGGTGGACAAGATGCATTATGCAAAATTTTCTCAAACAAAATGCAAACTGAATTTGAAATGAGTATGTTTGGTGAGATCAAATTCTTTGTTGGTTCACAAGTACATTAGAGGAAGAATAGAATTTTCATTACACAATCTAAGTATGTTAATGAAATACTAAAAACTTTTGGGATGGAAGATGCTAAAATAGTAGGAACTCTTATGGTTACATGACAAAATTTATCTAAGAATGATGATGCTGTAGAAGTGAATGAAACTATGTACAGATCTATGATTGGAAAATTGTAGTATGTTGTACATAGCAGACCAGATATTGCATTAGCTATTGGGATTGTGGCAAGATTATTTTCTAATCCTAAGGAAACACATATGATAGCCATGAGAAGAATTATGAGATACTTGAAAGGAACTGCTAACTATGGTCTATATTATAAGAAGGATGACAAATTTGAACTCTGAGTTTATACAGATGCTGATTGGGTAGGAAATGTAGATGATAGAAAGAGTACAAGTGGTGAAGCTTTCTTTCTTGGATAGAGATTAGTTTCCTAGACAAGCAAGAAACAAAATTGCATTTCCCAATCTACTGCCAAGGCTGAGTATGTTGTTGTTGTAGTGAACTATTCAAACTTGGTATGGATAAAACAATTTTTGATAGGCATGAAAGAAGAAATCACTAAACCTATTGTTATTTTCTGTGACAACAAAAGTGCCATCAATATTTCTAAGAATCCAGTAATGCACACTAAGACCAAACACATTGCAATCAAGTATCACTACCTGAGAGAATTAGTACAAGAAAAAGAAGTCTGAATGTAATATGTGAATACAAAAGAACAACTAGTAGACATATTCACTAAAGCTTTACCTAGAGAAGCTCATGAGTATTTAAGAAGTCAATTAAGGGTTCTTCCCCTAACTGAGGCTACTTAGACAAGCTAGGAGCACTGCATCAAATGTGCTACAATAGAACATTTGACAAATTGATGCAGAACATTGTCACACTTTAGGGCTGTCCTAGAGTTGTGAAGAGAAGAAAAGACAAGGAATCCGTCATAAGCAAGATGATAGAGGGAGAAACACTGAGTTGTATAGATATTATCTACATTTGATGGATGTATGTTTTAGTTGCTGCTTTGACATTTTTGTCAAAGAGGGAGAATGTACTGATATGATAACACATGAGGTATGATAACACATGAAACTAAAATGAAGAATCGAGATAGAGGGAGATCTGAATACTTTTGACGGTCACAGGAATGAGGCTTACAGGATTCTGAATTAGAATGAAGCTAAGGATATTATAAATAATTTTTTGATGGATAGATAAGATTTTGGATTGGTTGGTAATCCATGTGTTATTCAAGTGATATTATATGGTGTTGCCATCAATGCCAAAGAGGGAGATTGTTGGAAACTAAATTAAAACAATTGTTTTATTGTCATTGATGTCAACCTTAATTGGTAAGACTGTTGCTACTTAGGAAAGTACTATATCTATTTGAGTATTGCTAAGGGGCTAAGAAAGGTTGGTAACAATAACACCTACGAAAAGGTTGAGTTATCTTGATACTATAAATTGTACTTGACTATGTTGCACTATAATGAGATAATGTATTGTTTATCTTAGTAAGACTGAAGACTAAACTGATAGGCTTAACTGAGCAAAGAATGGAAAAATCATGTTTAAGCCGAGTGATCTTAGTGTCGATCAAGTTAGTATATGTTGAGCAAAATTCTAGTGTCGACCGAGCATCAGTAAATTGCCAAGGAAGATAGCGCAAGCCAAGGAAACAATTTTAGTATTGACCGAGCATTCTACATGAAGACCAAGTGAACAATCATAGTATTGACCGAGCATCAAGAATTTTATATTTGAAGATAATTTAATTTTGGAGCCGACATTGTTGAATTCTTGGATTATGTAAAATGTGTTGACTTTATTTATTGATTGTTTGGAAGCATTAAATGCATTGTAAAATATTTTATTGTAAATCTTTAAGAGATTTGAGATGATTCTAGAAAAGGAGCCGAAGAACATAAAGTGGGTAGATTCAATGAATCTGACCTAACCCTAAGATCTACGAATGAGATTGTGCAGAAAAAGATGAGTTAACCTAATTGAGGAAAATATAAGGGAGCCTGAACATTGTGATATGTATGCACATGGTGAATAGAGGATGTTGGAAGAGAAATTTTTTATTGACTCAATAAGCAAAAAAGGCTGAAGGAGAAGTGTGGTGATTTCTTGAAGAAAAGTTTCGAGCATATCAGAGATGGAAATGGAAAAGTTTCAAAGTCAGTAAACCAACATTAGTGTATAGAATCAGATTTGATATTTGCAAATTGAGTTGTATATTTTTCAGATAATACTGCTGCTACTTTCTAACCATTGTAATAGTTAAAAATCATTTTAACAGAGGTTGACCTAATAGTCATATGTTAAATCCTTTGAACAAGGTTGCATTCTAATGGAGTGTATGTAAGTCCTATGACTAGGCTCACTTTTAAAAGAGTGATTGAAATCCTTTAACCAGGTCACATTTGACAGTGTGTATTGTAACCTTTGACATGGTTGGCTTTTTACTAAGCTCACTTTAGAAGAGTGAAAATAATAGTAGCATGTTACAAAGTGATTTTTCCCAAATTGGGTTTCCACTATAAAACCTAGTGTTTATACTTGTGTGAATGTTTAGATCTGAACATTGCTATGTTTTACAAGTTAAGTTACAGCTAGGTAGTGAATTGCATTGTTAGATGTTTCTATTATTGAATCAGTGATGACCGAGTTTGTTTTGGTTTTGGATCTGATTTAAGGATAAGTTTATGAGATTGTTTTATACATCAGGACCTGAGAACAACTGATTCACCCCCCTCTTTGTTGTTCTAAATCATATTAACATAAGATATAGTAGCCTAATCATGGAATATGAAAAGATCTATAAATAAGACATGCCATACATAGAAGGGTTTGAAAATTTGAGTGAAATAGATGTTATCAAGTATATGAATTTTAGAATGATGAATGGACCAAGATAATATTGAGAAGAATTCATAATGGAAATTTTTTGTTAGATGATAGAGTCATAGACATCACGTAGACCTTATTCATGAAGTAACTGGATTATCTAAGTCAGAAGTGATTGCTTTGAATGAGAAGAATGTCAAGAAAATAGTGTTGGACAATACCAAGTCTTCATACAATGGAAGAGGAATTGTTATAAGTTGTCATGCCCCTGACTGTTCCAGAGTTTATTTTCTATGTTATGTTATGTTATGTTAGATTTCTTTGAGTTCAAACTTTGACTGTGTTCTTTTGAACTTTGTTAATTAGATTAAATATGTTATCTCTGTTGTTCTACAAGACATTCAAGGAATTATGTTTATTTCTGTCACTTTATGAGTCCTATTCTGATGACAGAATTGGCTTAGACTGAATTTTGAACGTTGGTTTGATTATGAAATAAGGACAAACTATACGGTTAGTTAATTGTCTGATTATTGATTCATTGTTTTGGAATCCTTAGTAATATGTTAGATGTAATTAGAAATGGTTACATTATCATTGTTAACTATATCTTGATGTGTATAGACAGTATTTAGAGTTCTATTGTTATTTAACGTTAATCAAATTCTGAATTCAAAATGAATGAATTTGAAATATATGTATTTTTATACATATAACTATGAGTGTATGTTTTAGTAATAATGTGGTATTTCATTTACTAAAACTATGTGAATTAACTAAGTTAGTATATCCTATGGTGTATGTTAATAGGAGGTTAGTGTGTTTTAGTGTTAGTTAATTGACATTGGAATGTGCTATTATCTTAGATGATTATACTAGTAAATGACTTATGTTATTGGCAAAGACATGTTTTAACTTATCCCTAAGTCTTCATATTATTAACTGCCTCGAAAACATGACTCACCGCAGGGATTTAATGCACTTGCATTGCTTTGAGGTATTAGTGGGGTTTAAGCTATTTTTTGGGTTGTGGAATTGTACTATTTTGGACATTTGGCAGGAAGTGGGTTTGTGTTCACTGCAAGAGATAAGCTTGCATTGAATGAACTTGTCGAAGGAAATTCATTGTTATGTTTTATGACCGCCATTTGCTCTGGTTAAGAAGTTGCAGTTTGTATATGACTCCATTCTTTTTACCATGTTATGCTGCGGCATTTTGGGTAAATAGTTGGTTATGAAACCGTGTTACTATTGTATTCTTCATGATAAGTGGCATGGAATGAAAGGGGTTTTCATGGCAAAGATAAAACCTTCTGCTCATGGTTATTTAGGAAGTTGGGTGTTGTTACTGTTATCTCTGCATTTTGGGTTCTCTTGCATGGCATTTTTGGTAATCTGTGATAAGGGATCTTCAAGGTTGAGTTTGGGATTCATTGTGAAGCTCATCAGGTAGGGGCTAGCACTAGCATTCTGGTTCTGGATATCTTCTCCATATGAATACTAGGCAGGGGCATCTCTTACCTTATTCTCTGTTTCCATTTCTTGTTCTGCAATGAAAATTAAGGGAATGTTGGTTAACATTGTTTGCTAGTTGATGTGTGTGAGGCTGTGCGTTAGTTTATTTTGTGAGTTCAGTTATATGAATCGATCCTTTTCTTTTTTGGATAGTTTAAGAAGTTAGTTTAATTAAACAATACTATGTTTTATTAGAGAAACTTGGTAACAAATGACTATTTGGTAAGTGTTTTTTTTTTTTTTAGTTTTTAGTGTGGTATGTAGCACTTGTTTTTAATATGCTGTGTTTGAGCATAATGTAATAAAGGGTTTTGTTTTTCTCTATTCTGAGTATGAAGTTGGCAAAGTTTGAGTTAAGTCTATGTCAATATGTGGAATATAGATATGTTGATGTTATGTGGCTATATCCTTGTGTATTAGGGTGTCAATGTTTACTAGCTTTGGATAGTGTTAAGGGAGTTAGTTGGGTTTGTAAATCAACATATCAATACCGTATGGAACCAGCACGAGTGTTCTTGTTAAAATTTCTTTTGATCTCCTCGCACTGTTCCTGTTGTTAGGAACTTTGTAGCATCATAATGCAATCAGTTTATATGGACTTGGTTTTAAGGTGGAGTTGGGTTTTCTACCACAGTCATCTACTGAGGTTGGTATCGATGTTCTCTTAGAGCTAAAATGTGGGATTTGGGTTTGGTGGTATTCATAATGTCATCTGTTATCAGTCGTATTTTGTGTTACACTTGCAACATAAGTGTGGATTAAAGTATTTCTTTTGGGTGAACTCCTTTAGTTATCTGGTGTCGATGTTTTGTAAAAAGGTTGTTGTCACTATATGTATCCACAAATAAAGGAATGTGGATGTCTTGGGTTATGTCAAACTTGATTTCGAGCTTTATGATCTTCAGTAATTAACACCAGTGTGTATTACACTCGTAACGGCATTAGGCTATGTTAAGGGTTTTATAGGGAAGTTAATTACTATCTTGTTTAGATAGTAAGGAAAAGCACTTGGTAATTTGTTTAAAGGTAGAAGTCGGTTATTATTATACTGTCATTATTTTATATATTCGACAGATTTAGTAGTGTATTAAGGTCGATTTAATTCTGTGACAAAACTAAGACAATTTGAATGGTTTTTCTATTGCATATATATGAACTTGAATTATTAATTACAAGTTTATACAATTCGATATATAAATATATATATATATATATACCTGCTGGGATATGTATATGTATAGACAAGCCGTGGTGTATACATGTACATACGCCAACATGTATATAATAGATGTTATGACTGTCAATCTGAACTATTAATTACAAGCTTATATAATTATGTATTCATAAATACATATACCTGCTGGGATATGTATATGTATACACAAGCCGTGGTGTATACATGTACATACGCCAACATGTATATAAATGGTATAAACTTGTAATTAATAGAGCAGGGTGTATGGCCATTTAGTTTAATAATTCAGTTATGATAAACTAGCATGTTTGTTAAAAGTGATGGGTGTTGTGTTGATTCAGTTGATGTATGATTATGTTCATTTTTTTCTATTCAATGGAAACATGGATTTGATATGGATATTTTATTGTACAGTTACAGTTTTAATGTTAAGTTAATATGGAGATTATTTTGTTTGGTTTTGTGATGGAGAAAGAGTTGTGATCTTTTCATCTTACGTGAAACATCATATTTATGAATGTATGTTAAGAAATATGGTAATATGGTTTTATAATGGTTTTCTGTTTTCTGTTTCAATTTTGTAAATTGATACATTAGAAACGGATTGTTAGTGAAAGTGTGTTATGTAGTTCATTTCACTACTTTCATTGATTGCTAGATCAAGTGTTTTTGAGATAATGGAAGAATGATCCATAGATTCGGGGCTGACACTAGTCTAGTACCTTGTGATGATAGAATTTCTGTCAGTTGTGACTGACACTAGTCTATGTCCTTATGGGAAAGAATTTCTGTCAGTTGTTTAATTAAGTGATAATTATAAATTCAAGGGTTATGGGTTTCAATTAACAAAGATAAAACATTATGGTTTCATCAGACATAATGGATTACTATGAGGTTCCTTACAGATACATAGCGTAGGTCCTTATGTGGACACCCATGAACTATTGGATCATTACTTGTCATTTTCTTTGTGAGTTTGTTTCTGTTAGAAGGAAATTTAGTGCTTGATGATTTTGGTGTAAAAGAATGGAAATTATGTTATTTAGTTTCAATTACATCTGTATCTAAATCTGCATAAATGTTATTTTGTACTCACTTTTATGATTGCAGATATTTGGAGATGATTCATTTTCTTTATCATTGTGACTGAGCCCTGTTTGCTGTTTGCTTTTGTGTTCATTTTGGTTTTCAGGTTTTAGATGGATAAATCAATGAATATGGGACAATGGATAGTAGTTGTTAAGTTTTATGGGAAACAGATCATTTCATGGTTATTAGTTATCAGATCTATTCGTAGAATGTAAAGGTTTTTTGGAAAGAAGGATAATTTTGTTTGAGACTTAATCTTTGAATAAAGAGTATTATTATTACTCTGATGTAAATTGATTGTAAACTATAAAGCTCTTAGAAGCGGTTGCTATGATTATATGTAATCAGATTGTTCTTTTAAGAAAAAAAAAATTATTGTTGTGGTTTTATGTTATTTATTTATGGTTGTTTCTTCCTTAGTTTCATCTTTTATCTTTTACTATAGATGGGGTGTTACAGTTGGTATCAGAGCCCAAGTTTAAACACTTAGGGCTTGAGGGTTTTTAAAAGGGTTTTATCATTATGCTTTCGTTAGTGATGTTATTGAACTTTTCTATAGGATTTCAAGCATGCCTCCTGGCACACGAGGAGCACAAAGGTGTGGTGACCCAGTTGATGCCGATTTAGTAAGAGGCAAGGGTGGACGATGCGGTCGTGGTCATGGTCATGGCCGAGGTAGAGGATGAGGTCACCAAGGAATACTTGGTGATGAACAAGTTGATCCTTTAATAGGAATGGATCAGGAAGATCGAGATGAACCTCAGGTTGAAGTTCTCCAATGGATTCTTGATAGGTTGGATAACATTGAAGCCAGGAACAATGTTCCAGATGGTGTAGCAAATGCTCATGTTATATGAGTCCCAGTAGCAGAAGATCCTGTTATCAGGACTCAGTTAAAAGACCTTTCTAAGCTCAAAGGACCATATTTCAATGGAATAGAGGGTGGTGCTGAAGCTGAAGCATGGCTCTTGAACATCGAAAGGTGTTTTATTCTCCATGATTATCATGGTAATGTGAAGGTTCATTGGACCATAATGCAGCTTAGATCCTTTGCTTCCATATGGTGGAATATGGAACTAGAAGAACGTGGAATTCTCATCTCTCAGGTTACATGGGAGCTTTTCATAGAAAGATTTCATGAAAGATTCATGTCAGATTATTGGCAGCAAACTAGATCCGAAGAATTTTTCAGCATTTCTCAAGGCAACTCAATAGTGGAAATGTATGAGAGGAGGTTTTTCCAACCAAAGAAATATTCTAGTTGGTTAGAGAATGATAAGCCTTTGGTACAACACTTCATTAGGGGTTTGAACCCTAAAATTGGAGAAGAAGTGAGAACTTTCAAATCTAAGATAGTGAAAGAAGCTGCCGATCAAGCCAAGCCCACTGAATTGAAATCAGGATTTTTAGCCAAAGGATCTATGAATCCACTAGCTCAAAGCAGTGGGAAGAATCAGAAACCTTATCAAGATAATATCAAGGCATTTTCAAGTGGATCAAGTGGTAAATTTTAGAAGAGGAAGTTTGAAAAGTTTTCCAAATCAAACAAGAGTTTCAAGGTTCCTAAGCAACCTAAGTCCTTTAAACCAACTCAGAGTGTATAACAAAGTTATGCATCACCTCCAGTGAACTCATCACAAGATAAAAGTACCAAGAGAGGAGCAGAGTGTTGGCAATGTGGGCAATTGGGGCATTTGCAATGGAATTGTCCCCTACAAGGCAATAGTCAGGTCAGGTCTAAATCCATAGGTTCAGAGGCTACTGTTGGTGATTCTAGAAGGAATCATCGCATCTTTGCTACTATGGATCATAAACAAGCAGATCATCAAAACACTGTGATTGAAGCTAGAGGCAATTACCAAGGTAAGAAGATCTCTATTTTATTTGACTCTGGTGCCAATGGCTCTTTTATTTCTTCCAATTTGGTTAAGCAATGTGGAATTCCTGTGAGTAAAGCTGAATTGGCATGGCAAGTCAAGTTAGCATCAGGGACAAAGGTTGAATCGGGGTTTATAGCTGAAAATTGTAAGGTTCAATTTAAGGCTTTTTCTACTATAGTTAACCTTAGGGTTATTCCTTTAGGTTCTTATGACATTATTATGGGAATGGATTGGTTAGAGCAACACCAAGCTGTCATCAATTGTAGAGAGAAGACTGTTAGGTGCATCGATGATAATGGAATCATCAAGTTTATTACAGTGTTAAGAGGCCTATGTCAGTCAGAACTATTTCTGCTAAGCAACTTTAGAGATGTTTTCAAAAGGGATGCAAATTGTTTGCTATGTCTATCAATGATTTTGATGAACCAGTTGCTTGGAACACTAGCTTAGATCATCCAATTTTGAAGGAATTCTCAGATGTATTTATTACAGAGAGTCCGGGAATCCCACCTAAAAGAGAAATTGATTTTAGGATTGATCTTTTGCCAGGAACTGAACCGATTTCCAAGACTCCTTACCGTATGACCGCTCAAGAATTAGTGGAACTCAAGGTTCAACTTGAAGAACTTCTTGAGAAGGGACTTATTATACCTAGTGTTTCACCTTGGGGAGCACCTGTTATCTTCATCAAGAAGAAGGATGGATCTTTGAGGCTTTGTATCGACTATAGACAACTGAACAAAGCTACTATCAAAAATAGATATCCTTTGCCTCGCATCGATGATTTGTTTGATCAAGTGAAGGGTGCCAAGGTGTTTTCCAAGATTGATCTCAAATCTAGATACCATCAGTTAAGGATTCAAGAAGCTGACATTCATAAAATAGCTTTTCGCACAAGGTATGGGCATTATGAATTCATGGTAGTGCCATTTGGGTTGACTAATGCACCATCAGTATTCATGAGTTTGATGTAGGGAGTATTCAGGACTTTCTTAGACAAGTTTGTGGTAGTGTTCCATGATGACATTTTGGTATATTCTAACTTGTTGGAGGAGCATGAGTAGCATTTGAGGCAAGTCTTTGAATGTCTCCACAGGAACAAGCTATATGCCAATCCTAAAAAATGTGAATTTTTCAAAACTGAAATAAGTTATTTGGGTCACATTATTATAGGAGATGGAATAGCTGTTGATTCTGCTAAGATCAGGGCAATTGTGGAGTGGCCAACTCCTACCAATGTATCTGAAGTATGAAGTTTTATGGGTCTGGCTAGCTACTACAGAAGATTTTTGGCTAATTTTTCAAAGATAGCCCATTCCATTACTTCTCTTCAGAGAAAGGGTAAGAAATTCATCTGGTCAAATAAATGTGAAGAAGCATTCGAACATCTAAAGGAATGTTTGACTAGTGCACCAATTTTAGCAGTACCTAATCCTTCTAAGGAATTTGTTGTGTGCACCGATGCCTCATTGGATGGTTTAGGGGCTGTCTTGATGCAGGATGGTAGGGTCATTGCTTATGAATCCAGTAAACTAAAGGATCATGAAATTAATTATCCTACTCATGATTTGGAACTCGCAGCAGTGATCCATGCTTTGACCAAATGGTGGCATTTTCTTCTTGGTCAACGTTTTGAGCTTCATACCGATCACAGAAGTCTACAGTATTTGTTCACGCAACCCAATCTTAATGCACGTCAGTGTAGATGGATGGAATTCTTGTGTGAGTATGACTTTGAAATGAAGTATATTCAGGGTAAAGAGAACAAAGTAGTGGATGCTCTTAGCAGAAGGCATCATGAACTTTCTTCTTTGACCCTAACAATTGATTTGAAAGAGAGAATACTTCTGAATTTGGCTACTGATCCTTGGTTTTTAGATGTCAAAGTAGTGATTGATAGTGGTAGTGTATTAGAAGGCAGATTTGAGGGTTATTATATCAACACTAAAGGATTAATGACTTACCGAGGTAGCATATATGTGCCAAAAGTCGGGGATCTTCAGAACCTAGTTATGACTGAAGCACATAAGGCATCTTATTCAACACATCCTAGTGTGAAGAAGATGCATGCTGATCTTAGGTAGCATCACTACTGGCTAGGTATGAAGAGGGATATTGCTGATTTTGTGGCTAGATGTTTGGAGTGTCAGAGAGTTAAAGCTGAGCATCAACATCTAGCTGGTTTACTTCAATCTCACAGCATGCCTAAATGGAAATGGGATACCATATCCATAGATTTAATAGTGGGGTTACCATTTTCAGCTAGGCAACATGATGCCATTATGGTTGTTGTTGACCAGTTAACCAAAGTTGCCCATTTTATTCCTATAAGATCCACTTATAATGCTGCATCTGTGGCATGGATTTATATGGAACAGGTTGTTAAGCTACATGGGATTCCTAAGAAGATCATATCTGATAGGGATTTAGTTTTTACTTCATCTCTATGGAGGTCTTTACAGTGTGAATTAGGTACTCAGCTGAACTTTAGTTTAGCATATCATCCCAAAACTGATGTACAGACTGAGCGAGTCAATCAAATTTTGGAAGACATGCTTAGAATGTACGTGATGGATAGGAAAAATAGATGGGAAGAGTACTTGCATTTGGTTGAATTTTCTTACAACAATGGATACCACAGTTCTATAGGTATGGCTCCTTTCCAGGCTTTGTATGGAAGACCGTGTAGAACACCTTTAAGCTGGGACAATCTTGAAGACAAAATTCTTTTGGGTCTCAAGATGCTTCAGGATTTAGAACAGTAGGTTAAGTGCATTAGAGAACACCTGTCTACAGCTCAAGACAGGCAGAAAAAGTATGCAGACCTGCATAGGATTGAACGTCAATTTGAGGTTGGGAATAAGGTATTTCTTCGGGTTAGACCCCGAAAAAGTCCTATTAAGTATGGTAAAGGGTCAAAATTGTCTCCAAGGTTTGTGGGACCATTTTAGATCCTAGAATGAGTGGGTCCAATTGCCTACAGACTTGCTTTGCCACCTAGTCTTTCACAAATTCATGATGTATTTCACATTTCTGTCTTAAGGAAATATATACCTGACATTGCACATGTGTTAAATTGGAAAAATTTATAGGTGGTAGATGGTCAACTGATGTTGGAACTAGTGCAAATCATCCAGCAAAGAGAGTTAAATCTTAGAGGATGCAAGGTGGACCAGGTAAAGGTGTTATGGGATCTTGATGAGGTAGCTTCTGCAACTTGGGAGGATACAGGGGCTATGAGAGCTACACATCCTCATTTGTTTACAGGCTTTCAAGAGTAAGCCTAGACTGGTGGGGAAGGGTGTCATGCCCCTGACTATTCCAGACTTTATTTTCTATGTTATGTTAGATTTCTTTGAGTTCGAACTCTGATTGCGTTCTTTTGCACTTTTTTAATTAGATTAAATATGTTATCTCTATTGTTCTGCCAGACATTCAGGGAATTATGTTTATTTTTGTCACTTTATGAGTCCTATTCTGATGACAGAATTGGCTTAGACTGAATTTTGAACATTGGTTTGATTATGAAATAAGGACAAACTATACGGTTAGTTATTGTCTGATTATTGATTCATTGTTTTGGAATCCTTAGTAATATGTTAGACGTAATTAGAAATGGTTACATTATCATTGTTAACTGTATCTTGATGTGTATAGACAGTATTTAGAGTTCTATTGTTATTTAATGTTAATCAAATTCTGAATTCAAAATGAATGAATTTGAAATATATGTATTTTTATACATATAACTATGAGTGTATGTTTTAGTAATAATGTGGTATTTCATTTACTAAAACTACGTGAATTAACTAAGTTAGTATATCCTATGGTGTATGTTAATAGGAGGTTAGTGTGTTTTAGTGTTAGTTAATTGACATTGGAATGCGTTGTTATCTTAGATGATTATACTAGTAAATGACTTATGTTATGGCAAAGACATGTTTTAACCTATCCCTAAGTCTTCATATTATTAACTGGCTCGAAGACATGACTCACCGTAGGGATTTAATGCACTTGCATTGCTTTGAGGTATTAGTGGGGTTTAAGCTATTTTTCAAGTTATGGAATTGTACTATTTTGGACATTTGGTAGGAAGTGGGTTTGTGTTCACTGCAAGAGATAAGCTTGCATTGAATGAACTTGTCGAAGGAAATTCATTGTTATGGTTTATGACCGCCATTTTCTCTGGTTAAGATGTTGCAGTTTGTATATGACTCCATTCTTTTTACCATGTTATGCTACGGCATTTTGGGTAAACAGTTGGTTATGGAACCGTGTTACTGTTGTATTCTTCATGATAACTGGAATGGAATGAAAGGGGTTTTCACGGCAAAGATAAACCCTTCTTCTCATGGTTATTTAGGAAGTTGGGTGTTGTTACTGTTATCTCTGCATTTTGGGTTCTCTTGCATGACATTTTTGGTAATCTGTGATAAGGGATCTTCAAGGTTGAGTTTCGGATTCATTGTGAAGCTCACCAGGCAGGGGCTAGCACTAGCATTCTGGTTTTGGATATCTTCTCCATACGAATACCAGGTAGGGGCATCTCTTACCTTATTCTCTGTTTCCATTTCTTGTTCTACAATGAAAATTAAGGGAATGTTGGTTAACATTGTTTGCTAGTTGATGTGTGTGAGGCTTTGTGTTAGTTTATTTTGTGAGTTCGGTTATATGAATCGATCCTTTTCTTTTTCAGATAGTTTAAGAAGTTAGTTTAGTTAAACAATACTATGTTTTATTGGAGAAACTTGGTAATAAATGACTGTTTGGTAAGTGTTTTTTTTTTTTTAGTTTTTAGTGTGGTATGTAGCACTTGTTTTTAATATGTTGTGTTCGAGCATAATGTAATAAAGGGTTTTGTTTTTCTCTATTCTGAGTATGAAGTTGGCAAAGTTTGAGTTAAGTCTGTGTTAATCTGTGGAATATAGATATGTAGATGTTATGTGGTTATATCCTTGTGTATTAGGGTGTCGATGTTTACTGGCTTTGGACAGTGTTAAGGGAGTTAGTCGGGTTTGTTAATCAACATATCAATACCGTATGGAACCAGCATGAGTGTTCTTGTTAAAATTTCTTTTGATCTCCTCGCACTGTTCCTGTTGTTAGGAACTTTGTAGCATCATAATGTAATCAGTTTGTATGGACTTGGTTATAAGGTGGAGTCGGGTTTTCTACCATAGTCATCTACCAAGGTTGGTATCGATGTTCTTTTAGAGCTAAAATGTGGGATTTGGGTTTGGTGGTATTTATAATCTCATCTGTTATCAGTCATATTTTGTGTTACACTTGCAACATAAGTGTGGATTAAAGTATTTCTTTTGGGTGAACTCCTTTAGTTATCTAGTGTCGATGTGTTGTAAAAAGGTTGTTGTCACTGTATGTATCACCAAATAAAGGAATGTGGATGTCTTGGGTTATGTCAAACTTGATTTTGAGCTTTATGATCTTCAGTAATTAACACCAATGTGTATTACAGTCGTAACAGCATTAGGCTATGTTAAGGGTTTTATAGGGAAGTTAATTACTATCTTGTTCAGATAGTAAGGAAAAGCACTTGGTAATTTGTTTAAAAGTAGAAGTCGGTTATTATTATACTATCATTATTTTATATATTCGACAGATTTAGTAGTGTATTAAGGTTGATTTAATTCTGTGATAGAACTAAGACAATTTGAATGATTTTTCTATTGCATATTTATGAACTTGAATTATTAATTACAAGTTTATGCAATTCGATATATAAACATATATATATATATATATATATATATATATATATATATATATATATATATATATATATATATATATATATATACCTGTTGGGATATGTATATGTATACACAAGCCGTGGTGTATACATGTACATACGCCAACATGTATATAATAGATGTTATGACTGTCAATCTGAACTATTAATTACAAGCTTATATAATTATGTATTCATAAATACATATACCTGCTAGGATATGTATATGTATACACAAGCCATGGTGTATACATGTACATACGCCAACATGTATATAAATGGTATAAACTTGTAATTAATAGAGCAGGGTGTATGGCCATTTAGTTTAATAATTCAGTTATGATAAACTAGTATGTTTGTTAAAAGTGATGGGTGTTGTGTTGATTCAGTTGATGTATGATTATGTTCATTTTTTTCTATTCAATGGAAACATGGATTTGATATGGATATTTTATTGTAGAGTTACAGTTTTAATGTTAAGTTAATATGGAGATTATTTTATTTGGTTTTGTGATGGAGAAAGAGTTGTGATCTTTTCATCTTACGTGAAACATCATATTTATGAATGTATGTTAAGAAATATGGTAATATGGTTTTATAATGGTTTTTTGTTTGTTGTTTCAATTTTGTAAATTGATACATTAGAAACGGATTGTTAGTGAAATTATATTATGTAGTTCATTTCACTGCTTTCTTTGATTGCTAGATCAAGTGTTTTTGAGATAATGCAAGAATGATCCGTAGATTGGGGGCTGACACTAGTCGAGTACCTTGTGATGATAGAATTTCTGTCAGTTGTGACTGACACTAGTCTATGTCCTTATGGGAAATAATTTCTGTCAGTTGTTTAATTAAGTGATAATTATAAATTCAAGGGTTATGGGTTTCAATTAACAAAGATAAAACATTATGGTTTCATCAGACATAATGGATTACTACGAGGTTCCTTACGGATACATAGCGTAGGTCCTTATGTGGACACCCATGAACTATTGGATCATTACTTGTCATTTTCTTTGCGAGTTTGTTTCTGTTAGAAGGAAATTTAGTGCTTGATGATTTTGGTGTAAAAGAATGGAAATTATGTTATTTAGTTTCAATTACATCTGTATCTAAATCTGCATAAATGTTATTTTGTAGTGACTTTTATGATTGCAGATATTTGGAGATGATTCATTTTCTTTATCATTGTGACTAAGCCCTATTTTCTGTTTGTGTTTGTGTTCATTTTGGTTTTCAAGTTTTAGATGGATAAATCAATGAATATGGGATAGTGGATAGCAGTTGTTAAGTTTTATGGGAAACAGATCATTTCATGGTTATTAGTTATCATATCTATTTGTAGAATGTAAAGGTTTTTTGGAAAGAAGGATAATTTTTTTTGAGACTTAATCTTTGAATAAAGAGTATTATTATTACTCTGATGTAAATTGATTGTAAACTATAAAGCTCTTAGAAGTGATTGCTATGATTATATGTAACCAGATTGTTCTTTTAAGAAAAAAAAATTTATTGCTGTGGTTTTATGTTATTTATTTATGGTTGTTTCTTCCTTAGTTTCATCTTTTATCTTTTAGTATAGATGGGGTGTTACATAAGTAAGATTGAAGAAGATGATGTTAGATATGTGTGTAAAATTTTGACTTCAAAGTTTTTTGAAAGATCAAGAGAAGATGATATGGTAGCTGACATCATACATGTAGCTTATCTTATGTGTGTAGAGAAAGTAAAGGTAGATATGTGTGAAATTTTGAGGATTCAGTTGACTGAAAATCTTGAGAAGATCAGGAAGACCAAGAATTCACAATTTAGATTTTGATCTCTAATCACATACATGTTTTTCCATTTTTTGAGAAGATTCCCATACAATATAGGAGTTGACTGGAATGATAACAAAAATTCTATAGATAGAATCACCAAGGTGTACCTGAGACACCCTATTGACAAAGTGAATGAAACTGATACTTTAGTGATTAAGACTTTTCAGAATGAAATGAAGAAAAGATCAAGGATTCCACCATCTATTATGGAAAAGTACAAAGATGAGATATTCTTTTTGGTAGATATAGACTTTACCTATATTGAAGAAGTTAAGTCAAGAGTAGAATTTGTAGATCCTCTTGAATATAAGGTTTCAAAAAATGAAATTGAAGGTTATGTGAGCAGGTTACTTAAGAGTAATTTAGATGCTAAGAGTCCTAGATCTAGGACACATGAAGAGAAATTCAATTTGGTACAATCATCACAAGCATATAAAATGGAAAAGGGAAGAGTTGGCAGTATTATTAAGAAAATACTGAAAGATACTAGTATGACCGAACATGAGTTTGTCATTGTGAAGTAGATAACAAAAAAAATGAGGGATGTTGGATAGAAAGAAGTATTATTAGTTCCACCCTTGAAATCCCTTGCAGCCCCTATTGAAGAAATTTAGGAGATTGATGAAGAAATTGAAGTGGAAGTACAAGAAGTAAGGAAATCCACAAGATCCTCCTCCACCATACCGATTAAGAGAGTAAAAGAGATGGAAATTAGATTGGGTAAATGAAACAAGATTATCTTTACCCCAATACAAAGGAAAAAATTAGCAGTTAAGATAGATGAAGAGGCAGGTAGCAGCAAGAAGAATTGGAAGCCTAAAATAGATAAAGTGAACACTTTTATCATAAATGAAGGGGATTTCACCAAGTTAAACAAATACTATGAGATGTATGATAAATTTGAGAAGTTGAACCTAGAAAATGCAGTTGTTAGACACATGATCCTTCCAGACAAGAAATTTGATGACATCCAAGGAAAGATCCCTGATAATCTATATGAGAAATTGATTAACAAGAAGAAGAGAGCAACAAAAGAAGATAAATGAATAAGAGAAAGATTTGTAAGAAAGCTCTATAAGATAAAAGATGAAGTGCATTTTAAAGAAATAATGAAGAATCTAACTACCCATTTGGGGAAGAAGACAAGAATAATACATATAATGAGAGGAAATTGTGAGGAGATAAACAAAGAAACAAAGGAAGGGGTTGTGAAGGTAATGACCTCCGGACCAGGTGAACAAATCAATGAATTTGATCAAGTAGTTGAAGCTGAATGAATCATCACTAGCTCTGCCACCCTCCATCAACATTACAGATGAATCTATGAACATTGAAGGAATGACTATCACCCTATATAGTAAATAAAATCCTTTCAATGAGTAAGGAGATGATGTTGGAAATTTGACATAGATTCATGAGCAGAAGGATACAATAGAGAATACAAAAGAAAATATTGAAATAAGGAAGAAGAAAAGGAGGAAACTTAGACTGATACAATATAAGTGTATGCAGTGCTACAGGAACAATCAGTGATCATTCCTAAACCCAACGACACAACAAAAGCATCACAAAAGCCATATTTTGAATCAATGTTTGCAAGCTTAGGATAATAAATGAATGATGATGATCAAATAGAGTTGATCTCATCTCTGAATGAGATTATTGGAAAGAAAAAAAAGGTAAAAGGCCTGGAAGGAGCACTACTTGAGGTAACAAGTAAACTTCAAAGTGTTATATCAAGCCAAGTTAGTGAGGCTGATTGCCAAGAAAAAGAAAAAGAGGTTATGAAAGATTTTTTCATGGAATTTTCAAATCTATCTAATGTTGCAACAGTCAAAGCTCAAGTAGCCCATGATGCACAATAATTTCAAGTTGTATGCCCGAATATCAAAAATGATCTAGACAACTTGGATGTATGCATACAATAATTGAGAAGATGCTTAGAGAGGGAAATAATTTTACATTTAGTGTACAAAATCCAATAGCCATACATCTAAAATATTAAAGAAGTTGAAGATCAAAGAAGCATAACTACAAGTGACAGTAAATGTTTTACAAAGCCCTAATGTGAAGATCTCATAAATTGAGAGGAAAACAAGAAATTTTTTTGATGATATGGGACTTCTGAATGATGAGAAGGAGAAGAAATTTGAGAGATTCTCTCTACTCAGAGATCATGTATCCCTAAAAATTAGTATTGTAGAAAATCAGTTGGAAGAATGTCTTTCATTGAAGCCATCTTATGGAAAATTTGCCTGTGCAAATCTTAAGGAAGTTGAAATTGCATCCTTTGGCCTATGCGCATTGCTCAGTGTTTGTGATGAAGTGAAGAAGTCATGGGACAAAGAAATAGAGAGTTTGACAGTTAATTTTGTAGACTATGTTGCAAGCCTTCTAGCCTTGCAATATTGAAATCATGAGGTAAAACAATTTTGTTACATTACTTTTAACACCTTTTTCATTGTTGTCTAAGGGGGAGTAATATAAGTTGAAAATTGTATGTATTGATATGCATTATAGTATGAATTATACTCTTAGGGGGAGTATCATTTTTTGGAGAAATAAATAGTTATGTAAGATACACATTTTTTAATGGCCACAATTTTGTAATTTAAGTTTTTGGGACTTAACCAATTTTCCCATATGTTGCCACCAATGATAAAGGGGGAGATTGTTTTAAATTTGGCTAAGTCAAATATTAGAATGTTGTCATTATAGAAACATATACTTGGCATGAAGATATCATAATCAAATGAAGCAATCTTGTATGAGTGCATTAGAAAATTATTTAAGTACAGTAGTGTTTACCAGTCTAATCAGAGACAATTTTGATTACAGATGTGCGTGGAAGAAGGTTTAGTGCATGCACACTTGAACATGGATCATTCTATGTATATAAAATCCACATATGAGAGCGCAAGTTTGTACGGCATGTACGAAAGAACATATTAAAGATTTATAGAGACAGTGTTGAGATGACCTAAACAGAGCAAAAGATAGAATATGATTACATTGAGTTAAAGGATTTTTTTTTTATCAAAATAATGACTTAATTATGTACGAACGACATCCTAAATGTTAACCCTAAGGCAAAAAAAATTGATTTTATATTTTGTGAAGAGTATAAGTATTGTAAGTCGACATGAAGTTATTTATTGTAATAACTTGTATATATGTAAGAATTATGTAATGTGAAATGTACAAGCTACATATAGAAATTTTAATAAGGTGACATATGAGGTGAAGTTGTATATTGTAAGAAGAAAGAAAGTAATAGTTGTATGTGAAAGCGAAGAGCCTAAAAAGCTAAATCAAAATAGGAAAGCTATTCGGCAACAATAAAAGGTTTTTTTATTTTACCTTTATATCAGAAGCTATTATTGTATATTGCATGTTTGGGCAATGAGCTCATCTTGAAAACATTTGTTTTATAATAGAAACTCCTAATAGGGTTGAGGCTTCTAACAAGGCCTAGAATCCTTTAACTAGGATAGAGACACTATATGTATGTAACAACCTCCTAGCAGGGTCAACATCCTTAACCACATAGTTTTGATTAGTTGATTAGTTGTGGGTATCATCCCCACTGAGGTTTTCCCTTGTCCAGGGTTTCCTCAAGAATAAACATGGTGTTAGGAGTTCTTTTTTTTTTATTGATATGCTTGTTATGTAGTTTACTTAGTTTAGTTTCTTATGCAAGAGTGAAGTTAATTTCTTATATCAATAATTGGGAAAAAGTAAAAGTTTGTGAAATACTAATTCACCCCCCTTTAGTATTTCCTATTTCTAACATAGTTACATAGTTTTAATCATGTACAAATGAGTCTACCAACAAGGCTTAACCAATTACAAAACATAAACCATCACATGTTACATAATATTTCACAATTACATAAAAATTGTTGGCTTTAAAAAAAAAAAATTCTTCACACATGTGACCTCTGACCATGTTGTCTCATCGACATCACCACCAAAATGTGTTCATCATCTATGTAAATTTGCATGCCCAGATTCTATATTAGGTTCTACTACTTTAATATTATAGTTATCTCTTCAAAGAAGAAAAGTGAATGTATCTTTATACATATCAACTATCTAAGAAATAAATTCATCTCTCTCTTGCAAAACATTTTAAAATGATTTTAACCATCCTTAGAAGTATCTCTTATAGTCTATGGAATCAACATTTCTCAAATATTCTCCAATATGTGTCCCAATGGGACTCAATTTGATTTAAAAATAATTGTCTCTTCCAAGAATCAATTTTAGATACATGAAACAAAGACAAATATTTAACAATGTGAACTTAAAAAGGGTATTTACTTTTTTGTGTTGTATTCATATTCTCTAACAATCAATGTAGCATCAGTTGACATAGTGACATACTACAATTGATTCATTACTTGGAGAATAGAATGTGAATATGATCACTGAGATATAAAGGTATATGTGAGACATTAAATCAGTTATTATATAGTCATTAATTTCAACTATTTTTTACTGTACTTATCATGATAGTTACAAACATCTGAAGAAGGTAATATTGGTGAAGGAATGATATATTAATATGAAGATGAGATGAATGAGAAAGATATGGATATGGTATTCATTGGGTAACTTATTCACGATTCTATTATATTATGTTAGTTATTTGATTGTATTACATGATTCTATTATGAATTTAAGATCAAGAGTGTACACGTTTGTGTGGTCAGTAAATGAAGAAATTAGTATATACCAAGTTGAAATAGTGTACATAGAGAAAGTGTAGTGTATACCCAGTACAATGTTAACTAAGTAAGAAGTCACCAAAACATCACGGTATTGACCGAGTGAAAGAAATAATATGGAACATGTGACTACCGAATAAAGATGATGAGATGGAAAAATATGGATGATTATGAGGTTAAAGATAAAGTTTTTTATGAAGATCAAATGATTGACAAAATTCAAGGAAGATCAAATGATGAAGAATGAAACGTGTTTGAGGTACAAATTATGAGGAAGGTTGAATCAAAAAAATCAATGATGGAGATTATGAGGTAAAATATATGGATAAGAATAAAATGGTTTATGATGTATATTTAAGGAGACAACAGATTCAACATGGTAATGCACCTAAGAAGGAAATTGTATTCATGTGAAGATGGTCAGATAGAGTGAAGTGAGAACCAAGAAAATTTGCAGACTACACCGAGCATTAGAGAAAGGAATTAACTGAGAAGAAAAAATTTGGAGGATAAGAATGAAATTGAAGTGATTATGATGGCTAGAGGTATTATGATCTTAGCATAGATCTGAAAATCTACAAAGAATGTTGTAATTTGAATCATATCATTTACTATTGCACTCTAACCATTTCTATAGATAAATCTCTTAACCAAGTGCAGATGGTAAGAAGGGAAAATATAGAGGATATGAAGGTGTAGAGAGAGAGAGAGAGAGAGAGAGAGAGAGTGAGTGAGAGAGAGAGAGAGAGAGAGAGAGAGAGAGAGAGAGAGAGAGAGAGAGAGAGAGAGAGAGAGAGAGAGAGAGAGAGAGAGAGAGAGCATATGTGCATGTGTGAGAGAGAGAGGGGGGTGAAAGATGGTAAGAAGGGAAAATATAGAGGATAGGAAGGTGTAGAGAGAGAGAGAGAGAGAGCTTTCACAAACACACACACACACACACACACACACACACACACACACACACACACACACACACACACACACACACACACACACACACACACTATCTCCATCTATCTCTCACTCTCTTCCTCTCACTCTAACTATTTCTCATCACTATTTAAATCTATCTTAAATAGGGCGCACACCCTATAGGGTGAGCGCACTATTGAAATCTATGACTTTCATAGGGCACACGCCCTATGAAAGTCATAGATTTTAATAGTGTGCTCACCCTATAGGGCGTGATCCCTATAGGGCACACACACTTTGTAATGAATTGGAATTTACCAATCCTAAGGCTTGGATTTTCCTTGGAGATCCAACCCAAAAGCTTGGATGATTGAAATAGGCCCGAGACATATTTTTTAGCAAACATACAAAAAAATGACATCTTTTTTTGTGTGCTCCTCGTCAGGTTTACTTGTGGCCTCGAGAATGTAAAAATCAGACGATGTGATATTGAAGATCTCTTTGTTAGCTATCTAAGCATATAATTTAGTTTGAATTCTGATTATGTTAAGTTTTTCAACTCTAATTTATTTTGTGTATATGTCAATTTTTTGTAAAAAACATGTAGTATTTTGGGCATAGATTTTGGATTGTTCATCGAATTTTGAAACAAGTTACATTTTTAGCAACTAGACTCATTCTAAACACTTAAAAAAAAAGAAAATTTGATTTTTGATTAGTTTTAAATGATTTCTAGGGGGAGCACACATAAATTTCATGTTTTCAGGATGTGTGCACTTCGTAAATTCATCAAAAATTATACATTCGTAAAAAAATTACCAAAAAATGTTGATTATGACTATTGCATTTATTTCATTATGACATTCAATGAATGTTGATTATTTTATTATAGACCCCAAGTGATTGTTTGGTCATAGAGAGCTATTAGTGATAAATCCTAAAAAGAGGTCACACCTTATAGTGTGTTTTGTAACCTTTAACAAGGTTTTCTCTTAAGAGAGCTCACTTCAGAAAAGTGAAATTATTTCAGGTACTAGTCCGAGGTGGTTATGTCCCTAATAGGGTTTCCAAGTTAAAAATCAAGTGTTATATGTGTATGGATGTGATGACTTGTTTTTACCAAGCTATTTATGGTTTATATTGGATTGGTTTATACATCAGGGAGTATTTGGGATTGTAGGATAACTATACTTAATTGATTCAACCCCCCTCTCAGTTATCTAACAATTGGTATTAGAGCTAGAGTGCTTGAAAGAAAATTTTAGAAGGACTTATGTAAAAGATCACAAGATGTATAGGAGAGAGGTCCCAAATTTTAACAAAGATAATTTCTCAACATGACAAAGAAGGATGACGCTATAACTATTAGGGATTTGGGATTCTAGACTTTACTACTTGGAAAATAAGTTTATAACTCACACTACCCCCTTGAATATCACATAGATGAAAGAAAAACACTAACAAAATGCTATGATGATTGATATTGTTTCTTCAATAAAAAGTGTTGAATTTGAAGATATTAAGACATGTAAAACTACCAAATAGATGTGGGAAAAGCTTACACTAGTTCATGGAGGACATGTGAATGTGCTCAGAGAAAAAGATGAAAGTCTAAGAGGAAAGTTTGATGATATGAAGATGAAAGAAGGTGAAAACATCACTCAATACAACAACCAAATCAAGGAAGTGGTGAATTCTATTCAAGGAGAAGGTGGAACAATTAAAGAAGACATTATGGTAAGTAAAATTTTAAGAATATTGTTTCTTGCATATGCTATTGGAGTATCAGCAATATATGAAATGGGAGAAGCTCCTGGTAATAATATTTCTCTTAATAGTCTAATCGATAGATTGACAATGTTTGAACTTAACAAACATGATAATAATATTCTACCTATGGTAGAATCTTCATTTGTATCATCTTTAAAAATTGGAAAATCAAACAATAGACACAAGATAAGTAATAAAATTGAGAGTGAAGGTGAGGAAGATGAGATTGATGAACCTGAATCACTAATGGCTAGAAGGATACAAAAGGGAAAAGGAAGATATAGAGGAAATATACCCTTTTTATTTTTTAAATATAAAGAGGTTGGTCATATTGATGCAATATGTCCTCAAACAAAAGATGATGAAAGATAAAATGAAAATAAAAATGAGAGAAGAGATTACTGAGATTACAAAAGTAACCAAAAGAGAGGTAACAAAGACAACTAAGACTACAGGGATGAAGGAAAGAAGGAATTCTACCTATTTGAAGATGAGTATGATTGACATCAAGACCAAAACTAATGAAGACATAGAAGTATTATTTGTTGCATTGAATGAAGAATTTGAAGAAGAAGAAGAAAGGCATGTTGAAAAAACACTTATTTCTAAGTTTAGCAAGAATGATACTTGTATTATTGATAGTGGCTACACACATCATATGACTAGTGATGAAGAAAAAATTGAATATCTTGAACATTATAATGGTGGAAATGTCAAAATGGGAAATGATACACCTTGTCAAGTAAAAGGAAAAGGAACTATTATTCTAATTAATAAGATTAGATGTGAAAATGCATATTGCGTGAAAGGACTTAACTATAATCTATTGAGTGTAGCACAACTGAATAACAATGGTCATGGATTTGCATTTGAGAAAATAAAAGTGAAAAGCTATGATGAGGTTGGACAAATGATCGGTACTCGTGAATAATCAAAAGGTAACTTATTCTATTTGGACAATGTTGAAAGTTCTTAGTTGTTGGCTAAAAATTAAGATGTCTAGTTATGATACAAGAGGTTATGTCATGTGAACTTTGACAACATGGTTAAGATTAGTAGGAAAATGAAATTGACTCTTTATCAAGCATATCTAAATATGACCATGTAATGTGAAAACAATGTCAAATGAGTAAGATGCCAATGTCTAGTTTCAAGAGAAAACATTACTCATCTAATTATATTCTAGAGTTAGTTCATATTGACTTATGCGGTCCAATGAGAACTTAAAGTTATTATGGAGAAAAATATTTTACCATATTTGTTGATGATTTCTCTAGGATGATGATTTTCATGTTCTTAAAATAAAAATCGTAAGATTTTAAAATGTTTAAATGGTATAAAGAAAAAGTGGAAAAAGAATGTGGTAAGAAAATGAAATGCTTGAGGTCAGATAGAGGTGGTGAATTCATTTCTGATGAGTTTACTAAATTTTTTAATGACCATGGAATAAAGAGATAGGTATCTACATTGAGGACACCCCAGCAAAATGAGATTGCTAAAAGGAGGAATAGATCAATTGTTGATTGTACTAAAACACCGATGATTGAAAAAGATGTTGCACAAAAATAGTAGAGAGAAGTTGTTAGTACATCTATTTACACAAAGAACTGAATACAACTGAAGAAAGATTAAAACAAGATACCTTATGAGCTATGGTATGGTTACACACCTAATGTGATTTATTTCATAATATTTGGAAGTGGATGTTACATTAGGAAAGATAATATAAATGGAAAATTTGATTCAAAAGATGATGAGGGTGTATTTCTAGGTTATTATACTAAAAGTAAGGCCTATAAATGTTTGAACAAGGCTACTAACAAGATAATTGAAAGTGAAAATTTAAGAGTTCATGAGTTTGCTTAAAATACTGATGAAGAAAGAGAAAAGGAACCTAAAGACTATGGTATATTTGTTTATATTGAAAATCTTGAAACTCTACCCAAGCAAGAGTATGGAGTCATTGAGAAACAAAATAATGCTACCCATCAATAGTCTATACAGACTGAGCAACAAAAAACAATTATTGATGAAGATGATGATCATGCACTGAGTGCAGAACACATTGAAGAACAAATATTTGAACCTATACTTGTGAAGTATGTGAGAATACACCATCCAAAAGATCACATAATTGGAGACAAAAGAGCAGGAATAGTGACTAGAAGTAAGTTAAGGAACAACACATGTTTAGTTTGTGAATATGAGTCTAAAACTATTAAAGATGCATTGGAAAATGATGAATGGATCAAGGCAATGAATGAAGAACTTGAGAAAATACCAAAAAAAATACATGGAGATTTTTGCCGAGACCAAAATACAAAAATGTGATTGGCACAAGATGGATATTTAGAAACAAAATGAATGAGAATGGAGATGTACCAAGGAACAAAGAAAGACTAGTTCGAAAAGCTTATGCACAAGAAGAAGGAATTGACTATGGAAAAATTTTTGTACCTATTGCTAGACTTGAAAGAGTAAGAATACTACTTGCATATGATTCTTAGAAAGGATTTAAGGTATATGTGATGGTGATGTAGGAGCATCTCAAGTCCTTGGCAATCCTATGTCATCAAAAACATGTTTGAAGTTTTTTGTGTTGCTCGGTTCCTTCTTTGACCAAGTTGGTTTGGTTTTGCTTTCTTTCCTTTGTTTATTGGTGTTGTTCGATTATCTCTTTGGAGCTCGGTGAATTTCCTTGGCACTCACTGATGCTTGTCTAGCACTCGGTTATCCTTTCTTACCGAGTTGTTTATTTATTATTTATGTTGAGGCTGACTCTTGCATTTATATTTAGTTGAAGATTTAATGTTGGTATCTATCATTGGGAAGCATGTGGACTTATATTTGGTCATTCCTTCCATTGATGGTGGATCTGAAGGCTGACTTGGTTTGGTAGCCTCTTGTATAGATGTAGTTGTTTGGTTAGTGTTTAGGAGATAGGTTTTAGTAAGTTTGGGAAGAAGTTCAGTAAGAAGATAGGAGATAGAAAATTAGAGATTGTTGATAGATCCTTGCATGTTGGAGGACTTATATACTTGATTGTAATATCTGGCCTAAATCAGGAAGGCCTTACAGCTTGACAACTATGAATAAATTAAAGATAATATATGAAAGTATTTGCATTCTCTCTCTCTCACTATTGTATTTGTTTCTTCCACATGTGATCTCTACAAGGTGGATCTAGTTAGGGTGTTCCTTTGGCCCCTCTCTTCATCTACCCTTTCTTTGGGTGGTATCAAAGTGAGGTTAGATCTAGATCTAGATTTTTGAATCTAGGTTCGAGGGTTCCTTCTTGTCAAACCCTAGTTGAATTCTTGTGGGGTACCATATTGTGATCTCTCCTACAATTGCAGAGCATTTCAAGATGGTTTGTGAGAGGTGAGATGTGGATCTAGGATTGGAAGACATGTTGAGACAACTTGTTGCTAGATTAGAAGTTGTTGAAATAGCCCCGACAAGAGTAAGACATCTTAAAGATGTTAGTGATGATGAAATTGAGGAAGAAAAAGTTGATGTAAAACTTGCACCGATGATGAATCAGGGTGAGGAAAGATTGTTGAAGGCTTTGAAAAATTTGAAATCTACACCACACTTTCATCCTCTTGAGTATAGTGGAAATTTGGATTATGATGAATTGGTGGATTGGATCACCAAGATGGGAAAGTACTTTGAATATGAAAATTTACCTGAGGGAAAGAAGGTGAAAATTGCAAGCACAAAGTTGAAGAGTCATGCATCCTTGTGGTGGGAACATCTGTAGTTGGATAGAAAGAGGAAAGGCAAAGACAAAATCAAGGTATGGAATAAAATGGTGCATAAGTTTAAAGGGAAGTTCTTACCTTGTGATTATCAGATTAACCTAGTTCAGTGAATGCAAAGTTTGAGGAAAAAAGATAACTTGGAAAAAGAATATACTGAGGAATTCTATAGATTAGATATTAGATCTGGACATGATAAAGATGATGTGGAAATAATTTATAGATACTTGAATAGTTTGAGAGTTTCCATCCAAGAAAAAATTAGTTTGGTCAAATTTGAGAACATTGAAGAGGCTTATCAATTTGCATTGAAAGATGAGCAGAAATTGAACAAGAAACATGAGTAAAGACAAAGACAAAGAGGTAGAGGTGGTAAATCCCCTAGAGGAAGAGGTAGAACTTATTGTTAAAATAGTCGATCTAAACCTAAAAAGACAATTATGGATAAAGGAAAGACCGAGTGGAAAGGTGAAAGTTCATCTAGAGGTAGAGGCAATAACTACCGAGGTGGTTATAAAAGAGGTGGTTTATGAGTAACTTGTTACAATTATGGAGAAGAAGGACATGGATCATTTGAGTGTACACATGCAAGTAATAATGTCATAAATAGTAGAAATGCTTTGGTGGAATAAGAGTCACTGAATGAACCTGAGAATGAAAATAACTTGATGGTAAGGAGAGAACTTTGGAGTGAAAGTAATAAGGAAGATCCGGTAAGAAAATTTTTGTTCAAGACTAGATGTAGAGTTTGTGATGAAGTTTGGAAGGTCATCATTGATAGTGGTAGCTCAGAGAATCTCACATCTGAGGAAATGGTCACAAATCTATAGTTGAAAAGGTTGGAACATCTAAATCCCTATCACATTTCATGGATCAAAGATGAGAATACACTCTTGGTAAGTGAACAATGTTATGCGAATTTGAAAATTTGAAAGTACTATGATAAGGTGTTATGTGATATCATGCCTATGGATTGTTGACATATTTTGTTGGGTAGACCTTGGCAATATGATAGACATGCTATATATGATGGGAGATTGCATAAATATACTATTTGGGATTATGGAAGAAGACAAATCCTTTTGCCTTTGATGGAAGAACCTATTAGTAATGTTTGCACATCTATGAAAGTTTTCTTAATGGAAGGAAGAAATTTTGTTAAGGATTCAAAGAAGAATGATGTATGTTTTTCTTTGATTCCTAAAAAATTGAGTAAGAAAATAGAGGATAGTGTCCCTGAGGAGATTGATAAATTACTCACCGAGTATTGTGAAATAATTTTTGATAATGTACCTGATGGTTTTCCATTGAAGAGAAACATTGATCATTACATGGATCTAATCTCTGGAGCTAGTTTACTAAATAAGGAACCACGTTAGTTGACAGCTACCAAGAATCAGGAATTGAACTGACAAATTCAAGAATTTTTGCAGAAAGGTTTGATCAAAGAAATTTTGAGTCCTTGTGTAGTACCTATTGTATTGGCACATAATAAGAATGGATAATGATTAATGTGTGTTGATTCTAGAGAAATTAACAAGATAATAGTGAAATATAGGTCTCCTATACTGATAATAGATGACATAATGGATAGTTTGACTGGAGCAAAGTATTTTACAAAAATTGATTTGAAAACTGGGTATCATCACTGATCAGATCAGAATCAGAGAAGGTGGTGAGTTGAAGAATTATTTCAAGATAGATTAAGGTTTGTATGAGTGGTTGGTTATGCCTTTTGGTTTAACTAATGCATTGAGTACTTTTATGAGATTGATGAATGAAGTTTTGAAGAAATTCTTGGGTAAGTTTGTGATTGTATATCTTGATGATATTATAATATTCAGTAAGACCAGAGAAGAACATTTTGTTGCATGTTAAACAAGTATTATAGATGTTGAAAGAAGAAAAGTTACTGATATATTTGAAAAATATATAATAGACACAAACACATTTGTGGAGGTGTATATCTTAATACCACAAACACATAACAGAAATAGAGAAACAACAACAGTAATAGCAAGAACAGAAAATTGGCTTCTTATTATCTCCACAAATGTGGAATTACAAACTTTCAGAATTACAATATGCAAAGCCACATGGGCATTCCCTTACAATATTCTGTAGGACAAAGCCTCGAACTATTACCCAGATCTACTACCCAGAACTATTCTGAACTGCCTAAGACAATAATACAGCCTTCCTTATATAGGCAATTTTCCACCGCCCGGGAAGGTTCCAGAATTTTTAGCCAATAAGGCCGACCAAACTTAGAGTTATTTTATTTTACATTTTATTACATCATAGTCAGCTCAAGATAACCTTTGAAACCCGAACAAAAATTTTGAAGAAAATTATTTTTCGCCATTTCAGGTGGCCCAACTTCCGAAGACCATAAGTCGTCACCCGTTGACCCGCTCGGCTATTATAACCCCATTTCGGAAATGCCACGAAGCGCTCTACAAGCTTGATCCGCGCAAGCACCCGTCACCCAAATTTTTGACCTCATCCGGGGCCTCTAAAGCCTTCAAAACTGAGTTCAAAGTTTCTGTACCCTACTGCCAATACCGAAAATCTTCAATATCTTCCAATATACACTTGATCTGGCAATGAAACTTTACTGGCATACTTATATGACCAAAATGAACCTCCAAGAAAGAAATCAGATCATTCTGAGCACATACAAAAATTACCAAAAATAGTAACTTTCCGTAAATAGTAGCTCTGCACAAAATAGCCCTTATTGAAAATAAAAACAAAATATTTTTGGGTGATGCAAGATTGCTCTTACACCCAGGATGCTCCTGCATCAGACACCCAGGGTAATTTGAGAAGTGACCCTGTCATGACTCAGGTGTGCAGAGGAAAATCAAGACGGCTAACCTCCTCCTTTGTCAGCCATGATGAATCTTCAACAGGTCATCCTTTCCACTTGACCAGATATTCTTCATATGTCCTATTCCTTGTGCTTCTGCCAACACGACTGTCTAGTATATCTTCAATCTCCTTAGTGTCTGAACTAGTTGCTGGAATACTCCACTGTGCTGCTGTGATCTCATCTTCAACACCTCCTTCATGATACTCTGTCAGATCTGAAATGTTAAACACTGGTGAAATATTTAGCTCACTAGGCAATTCTACCTCATATGCATTTCCTGAATCATGCTTCTTCAGTATCTTACATGGCCCAAACTTCTTCATTTTCAACTTGTTATATGTACCAACCGGAAACCGCTCCTTCCGCAAATGAACCATGACTTCATCACCAACTTGAAATTCCTTATGCCTCCTTTTCTCATCAGCCTTAGCCTTATACTGCGCATTCATCTTGTTAATATGCTTCCTCACCTCCTCATGGATGTTCTTCAAGTGTTCTGCAAAATCTTCAGCTTCAGCACTACTTATTTCTCCTTTATCTATCTTTCTCAATTCAGATGCATTTCTTGGACTACTTCCATATACAATCTGGAATGGTGATTTACCAGTGCTCCTGTTGATAGAATTATTGTATGCAAATTCTGCCTGTGGTAAAATCAAATCCCATCCTGTTGGCTTATCTCCAACCAAACATCTCAGCAAATTTCCCAAACTCCTATTCACCACCTCTATCTGTCCATCAGTCTGTGGATGATGTGATGAACTGAATTTCAAATCTGTCTTCAACTTCTTCCACAATGTACGCCAGAAATATCCAACAAACTTAGTGTCCCGATCTGAAACTATGGTCTTTGGCAAACCATGAAGTCTCACTACTTCTCTGAAAAACAATTCGGCTACATGAATGGCATCATTAGTCTTCTTGCAGGGAATGAAATGTGCCATCTTTGAAAATCTGTCAACCACCACAAAAATTGAATCATGTCCCCGCTGAGTCCTCGGTAAACCCAGAACAAAGTCCATGCTGATATCCTCCCAAGGCTTCTCTGGTATAGGTAATGGCTGATACAACCCTGTATTCTGCTTCACTCCTTTCGCCATCTGACATACTCTGCAACTCTGTACAAACTTCTTCACATCTTGCTGCAACTGTGGCTAATAGTAATTCTCACTGACCAAAGAAAGGGTTTTGTCATGACCAAAATGTCCAGCCAATCCTCCGCTATGCTTCTCCTTGATGAGATTCTCCCTCATAGAACTTCGTGGAATGCACAATTGACTCCCTTTGAATAGCATACCATCCTGGATGATGAAATCCAGCCACTTCGTCCTGTCTAGAGTAACAGGTTCTGTACAAGCTTTCCAAGCTTCACCAAAATCAGGATCCTCTGGATACAAATTCTTGAGTTCCTTGAACCCAACCACTTCAATCTGCATTTCTGTCAGCAATAATTTCCTTCTGCTAAGAGCATCTGCAACCCTATTAGACTTTCCACTCCTGTGTTTCAAAACAAATGTATAACTCTACAAAAACTCAACCCATTTCAAATGCCTTTGATTCAATTTTTCTTGACTATTCAAATATTGCAAAGCTTGATGATCAGTATACAAAACAAACTCCTTAGGAAGTAGATAATGTCTCCACTTCTTTAATGCCTGAACTATAGCATAAAATTCTTGATCATAAACAGAATATTTCCTCTTGGCGTCATTTAACTTCTCGCTGAAATAAGCAACAGGTTTACCTTCTTGGCTCATAACAGCTCCTATTGCAGTACCACTAGCATCACAATCTACTTGAAACACCTTATTAAAATCTAGAAGTGCTAAAACAGGTTGTTCTGTAACTTTTCATTTCAACAATTGAAAACTCTTTTCTGCCCCATTAGTCCACTTAAACTCTTTTCTATCCCCTCTCATTGTTTCAGTCAAGGGTCCACAAATACTGCTAAAATTTCTGATAAACTTTCTGTAAAAGCTAGCTAGACCATGAAAAGATCTTACCTCAGTAGTACTTCTTGGTGTAGGTCATTCAAGGATAGCCTGTACCTTCTCTGGGTCCATTTTTAGACCTTCTCCTGAAACTACAAACCCCAAATACACCAACTCTTTCTTCACAAAACTGCACTTCTTCAAATTAATCAGCAATTTTTCTTCTCTCAACTTCTCAAATACCATACGAATATGCATCATATGCTCATCCAATGTCTTACTAAAGATCAAAATATCATCTAGGTAAACAATGAAAAACTTAAATAGAAATTCTTTCAGAACCTCGTTCATGAGCCGCATGAAAGTGCTCAGTGCATTGGTTAGCCCAAAAGGCATGACTAACCACTCATACAGTCCTTCCTTTGTCTTGAAGGCAGTCTTCCATTCATCTCCTTCTCTGATCCAAATTTGATGATATCCACTCTTCAGATCTATCTTTGAGAAATACACAGCTCCACTCAAACAGTCCATAATATCATCCATTCATGGCAATGGAAACTTGTACTTGATTGTGATCTTGTTTATTTCCCTAGAATCCATACACATCCTCCACTCTCCATTCTTCTTTGGTGCTAATATCGCTGGTACAGCACAGGGACTCAGACTCTCACGGATCAATCCTTTCGGTAACAGTTCATGTACTTGTCTGTTCAACTCCTCACTTTCTGCAGGTGTCATTCTGTGTGCTGCCTTATTCGGAAAACTCGCTCCTGGGATCAAGTCCATCTGATGACTGATCTTTCTGACTGGTGGTAATCCATCAGGCACGTTATCGGATATAATATCCTGAAACTCATTCAACAAATCTACAACTTGTACAGGAACATCTTCTACTTCCTCTTTACCAGCTTTTGGAATTAAAGCAAAACATACATGCTCGTGCCTCATACCATCTAGGAAATTTCTTCCATCAACAAAAGTTATCCTTGCATTACCACATACCTTTTCTTCAGTCTCCTTCAACGGTTTTAGCTTATGTCACACTCCATCCTTTGTCAGGGAATAGGTATTCGCACGACCATCATGTACAGCACATCTGTCAAACTGCCATGGTCTACCCAACAACATATGACATGCATCCATAGATATGATATCACACAATACCTCATCTTGGTATCCGCCAATCTTGAACTTCACCAGGCATTGTTCATTGACCATGACCTTGTGGTCATCCTGTACCCAGGCAATCCGATATGGATGTGGGTGTTTCTGTCTCTTGAGCTTCAACTTTGTCACCATCTCTTTTGACACCAAATTGTCAGTGCTTCCACTATCAATAATCATATCACAACATTTACCTTCGCACTTGCACCTGGTGCGAAACAGGCTCCTTCTTTGCTCAGGTTCATTCTCACCACTCAACAGGATTCTTCTGTTAATCAATGTTTCTCCTCTTTCAACATCTTCAGAATTTGATGATCTAGCATCTTCATCTACATGTGCAACTCTGGCCTGGCCTTCATTTCTCCTGTCTGTTCTTCCTTGGCGCTGAGGACATTCAAATGCCCTATGACCTTCTTCTCCACAGTGAAAACATGTTCCACGGAAGCCACCTCTTCCAGATCCTTGTCCTCTTCCTCTTCCTCTCTGATCTCTATTATTCTGATCCTGGAAATGATTGGAATTATTTCCTCGCTGATTCTGACTGCTCCTGGCCTCATCCTTCTTTTTTGGATCTTCATTTCGGCCACCATATGACCATCCACCAGATCATCCACCATGACCTCTTCCATTTTGTCTGCTCTCAAACTTCTTGTTCAACTTTTCCTCTACTTTTAGGGAAAACTGGTATGCCTCTTCAATACTGTTCATTCGAACCAGATTCAGCTCCTCCTAAATGCTTGGCGTGAACCCATTAAGGTATCGGGCAACTTTCTCCTTATCAGCTTCTGCATGGCCTGTTCTGATGAGAAGTCGATAGAACTCATCCGTATACTCCTGAACAGATCTTCCTGCTTGCTTCAAACTTTGCATTTTCTTTAGTAGGTCAAGCTCGTAATCAACAGGAATGAACTGTTGCTTTAATTTATCCACCATTTGATCCCATCTCATGATTTTCTCCTTTCCCCTTCTGTTTCGCTCCAACTGAATCTCTTGCCACCAGATCTTCGCATGACCTTTCAATCTGGCCTTCGCAAATTTGACCCTATCAGGATCTTCAACATCTTCATACTCAAAATATTCTTCACATTCATTGATCCAGTCGATCAATTCCTCTGGGTTAAGATTTCCAGAAAATGTAGGAACCTCAATCTTAGGTCTTTTCCCAATCTTGGAAATCGCCCGAAAAAGTCTTTCTTCCTCCTAGTTCACAATTTCAACTTCTCCTTCTTGATATTCTTCTTCGGCTTCATCCTCACTTTCGTCTCTGACATTAAGATTCATTCCTCTATGAATCTCTTCTTGCAATGCTCGCACTTGTCTCTGCAACTCTCTAACCTTAGGTGTCACAACACCAGGTCTTCCGCCACGTTCTGTTCGTGGAGGCATTTTCGCGATGCGCGCTGAAACCCTAACCACGGTCCTGGTGCAAACTGCCTCACAGTCGGTGATCTGTTTACACACTCAAGAAAACTTGGCTCTGATACCACTTGATGAAGGGTGCTCCCCTTAATACCACAAACACATAACAAAAATAGAGAAACAACAACAGTAATAGCAAGAACAGAAAATTGGCTTCTTATTATCTCCACAAATGTGGAATTACAAACTTTCAGAATTACAATATGCAAAGCCACATGGGCATTCCCTTAAAATATTTTGTAGGACAAAGCCTCGAACTATTACCCAGATCTACTACCCAGAACTATTCTGAACTGCCTAAGACAATAATACAGCCTTCCTTATATAGGCAATTTTCCACCGTCTGGGAAGGTTCCAGAATTTTTAGCCAATAAGGCCGACCAAACTTAGAGTTATTTTATTTTACATTATATTACATCTTAGTCGACTCAAGATAACCTTTGAAACCCGAACAGAAATTTTGAAGAAAATTATTTTTCGCCATTTCAGGTGGCCCAACTTCCGAAGACCATAAGTCGTTACCCGTTGACCCGCTCGGCTATTATAACCCCATTTCGGAAATGCCACGAAGTGCTCTACAGGCTTGACCTATGCAAGTGCCCGTCACCCAAATTTTTGACCTCATCCGGGGCCTCTAAAGCCTTCAAAACTGAGTTCAAAGTTTCTATACCCTGCTGCCAATACCGAAAATCTTCAATATCTTCCAATATACACTTGATCTGGCAATGAAACTTTACTGGCATACTTATATGACCAAAATGAACCTCCAAGAAAGAAATCAGATCATTCTGAGCACATACAAAAATTACCAAAAATAGTAACTTTTCGTAAATAGTAGCTCTGCACAAAATAGCCCTTATTGAAAATAAAAACAAAATCTTTTTGGGTGATGCAAGATTGCTCTTACACCCAGGATGCTCCTGCATCATTTTATGAGATTGATGAATGAAGTTTTGAAGAAATTCTTGGGTAAGTTTGTGATTGTATATCTTGATGATATTATAATATTCAGTAAGACCAGAGAAGAACATTTTGTTGCATGTTAAATAAGTATTACAGATGTTGAAAGAAGAAAAGTTACTGATATATCTGAAAAAGTGTTCATTCATGAAGGAGGAGATTGTGTATTTGAGATTTGTGATTTCAACTAATGGTTTGAAAATGGATCTTGCAAAGTTTGAAGCTATTTTGAATTGGCCTACACCTGAGAATGCTAGTGAGGTAACATCATTTCATGGTTTGGCAAGTTTTTACCGAAAATTTCATTAGAAATTTTAGTTCAATATGTAATTCTATGACTAAGACTATGAGAGGAGACAAAAGAGAATTCAAGTGGACACATGGAGCTAATAAAAGTTTTGAGACTCTGAAGCAGAAGTTTTTTGAATTTCCTATTTTAACATCACTTGATTTCAATGAGGTATTTCAAGTGGAATGTGATGCAAGTGCAAGTGCAATAGGAGTTGTATTAAGTCAAGAAGGTAAACCTATTGCTTTCTTTAGTGAAAAGTTAAATGATGCTAAAAGGAAATATTTTGTGTATGATCAAGAATTCTATGCTATTGTTCAAGCATGGAAGAAATGGAGACATTATTTGATACCGAGGAAATTTGTGTTGTATACCAATCATAAGGCTTTATAGTATTTTGGTATTCAGAATAAATTGAATTAGAGACATATGAAATGGGTTGAGTATTTGCAGACTTATACATTTGTGATAAATCATAAGAGTGGACTCACTATCTAAGTTGCTGATGCATTGAGTACAAGAAGATCATTGATGACCAAGAAAAAATTGAAGTTCTTGGATTTGATGACATAAGATATTCTTATGAGTTTGATCTTAATTTTTCTGAGCCATGGAGAAAGTGTAGAGCATCTATTCAAGACCAACTAAGTACTAAATGGGATGAATATTTTATTCAAGAAGGTATGTTGTTTAAAGGTATTCAATTATGTATACAGAGAGGAGAAATGAGAACTAATTTGATAAAGGAGAAACATAGTAGTGGTTTGGATGGACATTTTGGTGTTGATAAGACATTGAATTTGCTCAAGGAGAGATAATTTTGGCCATAGTTCTATAAAGATGTTCAAAAATTTGTGAAAAGTTGTGGAATTTGTATACTAGATTGTATACACTAATTTCTATTCCTGAGAAACCTTGGATTGACATCAATATGGATTTTGTTCTTGGCTTACTGAAGACAGTAAGAGGTAATGATTCTATATTTGTTATTGTGGATAGATTTTTTAAAATGGCACATTTTATACATTATAGAAATACATCAGATGCAGTACATATAGCAGATCTTTTATTTCAGGAAATTATCAGATTGCATGGATTATCAAGGAGTATTATCTCTAACCGAGACGGTAAATTTTTTGGATACTTTTGGAAGACCATTTAGAGAAATTTTGGCACCAAGTTCCAATATAGTTCTACATTTCACCCACAAACTGAGGGACAGACAAAAGTTGTGAATAGAAGTTTGGGAAATATTTTGAGATGTTTAGTTGGAGACACACCAAGTAATTGGGATTCTATTTTGGCACAAGAAAAGTTTGCATATAATAATTTAGTTAATAGGAGTACTGGAAAAAACCTTTTGATATTGTAAATGGCATACAACCGAGAGGTATATCAAATTTGAGGGATATTGCTATTGAAAGAAAGAGAAGTGTTGAAGGAGTGAAGTTTACATGAAGATGTGAAACATAAGTTGGAAGTAAGTAATCTAAAATACAAAGATAGAGATGATAGATCAAGAAGACATAAGAATTTTGTAGTTGATGATGAAGTAATGGTTCATTTGAGGAAAGGCTGATCTCCTGTTGGAACATATTGGAAGCTGAAAATGAAGAACTTTGGCCCTTGTAAGATACTGAGAAAATTTGACAGTGGAAATGCATATGAGATTGATTTACCTAATGATATGGATATATAACCTATATTCAAAATTTATAATTTGTATGAGTATCATGAACCCAATAAACAAATGACAGTACCGATGGATTATCCTAAGAAATAGATAGAAGAAGTTGAGAAGATTTTGGAGCAAAGAATTAGTACAAGTACAAAAGGAAATAGTACATGGAATATCTGGTAAAGTGGAAGAATAGATATATTGAAGACAATGCATGGATTTCACAATCTAAGTTGGATGTAGCTCAGATCATACCTATTTCATGATTTAGATAATCATTTCAAATAACCCTAGGTGATTGATGCAGGAGAATCTTGAGTCCTTGGCAATTCTGTCTCAACAAAAACATGTTTGAAGTTTTTTGTGCTTCTCAGTTCCTTCTTTAACTATGTTGGTTCATTGATTTTCAGTTTCCTATGTTTATCGATGTTGGTCAATTATCTCTTTCATGCTTAGTGAATTTCCCTTGTGCTCAGTGATGCTTGTCTGGTGCTCAGTTATCCTTGCTTACCGAGTTGTTTATTTTGGATTTTTTTTGAGGCTGACTCTTGCATTTATATTTGGTCATGGATTCAATGTTGGTATCTATCATTGGGAAGCATGTGAACCTAGATCTGGTCATTCCTTCCATTGATGGTGGACCTAAAGGTCGACTTGGTTCGGTAGTCTCCTATATAAATGTAGTTATTTGGTTAGAGTTTAGGAGTCATTTTTTAGTAATTTTTGGGAAGAATTTTAGTAAGAAGATAGGGGATAGAAAATTAGAGATTTTTGATAGATCTTGGCATGTTGGAGGAATTCTATACTTGATTGTAATATCTAGCCTAAACCAAGAAGGCCTTAAAGCCCGGTATGTATGAATCAATTAAAGATAATATATGAAACTATCTGCATTCTCTGTCTCACTATTTTGGGTTGTTGCTTTTGCATGTGATCTTTGGAAGGTGGATTTGGTTAGGGTGTGTTAGGAATGGGAACACTGAGATGGGGGGGGGTGAATCAGTGTTCACTAAATTTTAACTTTTCCCTTTAATCTTTATTTTGAGCTTAAATGCTTAAGTACTGAAATAAACATTCACATAAACATGAAACATGAAATCAACACATGACACCAATATGGTTATGGGGAGACCCAAATAGGTAAAAACCCCGGTGGGACTTCATACCCACTAATATTCTACACTAGTGTTTTGTGATCCTTGTTAGAAGATCCTTTACCCTGTTAGGAGTAGCTTTATAATGCTTTCAGTATAGTAGACCTTGTTAAGTGTCAGACCCTATTAGGAGTCTTTTAAAATCATCCCTATTAGGGGAGTGGACTCACTATCCTAGAGCTCACTACTCAAATGTTCAAGGCTACAACCTTCTAATTTTAGATACACACTATGTATGCAAGTGAACTGTCACCATGACACTGCTTGTCAGATCAGTTCCTTTGGTGTGTTGATGTTTTAACCGCTAGAAAAGCTCTAATACATCTTATGCTATCTTTGCATACCTCTAATCTTCTTATCACAACTCTCTTATCACTTCCATACTGAATACAATGGGCACATCTTATATTTATACGCTCATACAAACAAAATAATTAGGTCGGCCCTATAACTAATTACAAATGACACTTCTAAATGAATTGGCTTAAGCGTGCTTAAAATTATACATATAAACATGTTGGAAACCTAAATACAATGGGTGCATGGCCTTTAGAAAATTAAATTATAATCACAAACCAAAATGCTAACTATCAGCTCTATGCTCTATTCTCTGCTGGCACACATTGGCTGTGCAACTTCAATTGATTGTAACTTTCACATCTTTGCGTATCTACTTATGAACTCATAGACTAAGGATAAGTATAGTCTAACAAGCTTAAATTCTAGGGAACATACCATAATTCATCCATACATAGGTGCCCTGATGCTCTGAGCTACAGGAACTCTGTACACTGTCCAGTCTTCAACACTTAATTGAATTTTGATCTCTACACTAAGTGTGTTGACTCCAAACTACTATATGACTTTGTTGCCATAAAGAAAACACTATATCTAGTCATATACCTCAGTATAGACAACTTTCCAATAATCTCCCCCTTTGTCATTGATGGCAACAAAGGAATATGGCCAAGTTGCTAACTGTTCCTTTAGAAAAAGTTTTGTCTTCTTTACATTTTTATACATAATCCTATATCTCCCTATATTATACTCCATATTCTATACACTACTCCCCCTTTGAAATTAATGACAAAATTGCATCAAAAAATTGTATCTACACATACTCACTCAGGGAAAACATCAGAATATGCAATCTTGAGGTTTTGGATCTCCTTCTTCCAAAAGGTTATCAAAGACTTAACTATTTGGAGATGGGCGCATGATGCATATTAAAGCTTCCCCATCTTCTCCAAGTCACTGATGGGACCATGATCATATGTTACCATGGTGGCATCAATCTCCTTTATATTCTGATTGAGGATGTCTAAAGAAGGCCCAAGATCATTCCTCAACTGAGTCTATCTGGACCTTATCCTTGTTATCTCTTTTTCTTCCTTCTCAATCTTGTCTATCTATCCTTGGTAGACATTGTTGCACATGTTCACATTAGTGGATGTGTCTGTCATTGAATTCTTCACCTTCTCAATCATTTCTTTTGCCTCTTTTATCTTTTTGAAGTGAGCATCAATGAGCTTTTCTTGATCCATGCATGTTGTAATGATCCTTCTTCCTTCATCAGAAAATTATTTCAAGGATGCTTGACCAGATTTGAGTGAGCTCAAGTCTAGTACAAAGTTCCTTATTAGTTCATTGAGTCTCTTCTTTAAGTACTTCTCTTTTTCTACCATGGACACAGATTCTTCTAGGCTAGAAAAATTGTATTTGAACTATGAGAGACTGAACTCACATCATCAACCAAATGTACTTTTAGCACTTTCTTATCCACTGGCAGCAAACTGTTCAAAATATTCACTGATTATACCAGGAGAGGATTCCTCATAACTTGTTTTTCTTTTTCCTTCTCCATAGCCAAGACGCTGAAATTAATCAAGTCTTCTTCTTTCTAGGAGTCCAAACTGCTTGTGTCATGTGTCAAACTTGAGAACAATGCCGAGGAGGGAGTGATGGGAGTGCTATCCATGACTTATTGTTTTACCTTTGCAAGATGAATAGAATTATCTTCTTCTTTCTTTTCTACCTCTTCTTCTTCTTCTTTCTTATTAGATACATCTTCTATGAGGCCTTCTTCTATCTGAGTGGGAGGTGTATTGTTGCATAAGATTTTAGCTTCTTTAGTACTAATGAATGCTTCCTCAAACTTGTCCAAATCCTTATCAGTAGCCACCATGGCTATCTCCAAATTATCTATGATAATAGTGTTGCCTTCACATGATTCTAAGATGGGCATAGACTTCTATGCCTCTATTTGAGTTTCTGCTATGGGCGCTGAGTCTTGAGGATCTGTCACTGGTACATTGAAGGTCTCTGCTTCTTTTTCTTGCTTACTAGGTGCATGAGTGATGGGTGCAATGGATAGTTTTATGTGTTGTTCTAATAACACCTTTTCAAAGGCCTTCTCTATTTCCTTTGTTATCAGCTCATATTCTTTGTTCATAATGTGAAGAGTTCTCATCTTTGTCCTTAAGTGTGGCTTCACCAAATTTAATATCACTACCTCTTCTTCTTTAGAACATACTAGCAGAGTATCTTATAATACTCTTTCTTTGATCCTTAGATCCTCTTCATTTTCTTATCTCTTTTGGTATTCTAAAATATCCCATACTTTATCTGGAATAGAGGTTTTCAATTCAAGGATTGTCTTCTTGAACTTGATCATATGTTTGACAATCATACTATGTATTTCTGATTTGTCAATTTCACTGTATGTGTCATAATACTTTGCTACTTGATCAATTCTTCCCTCATAAATAATTTTTGTGCTCAAAATTTTAAGGCTTGGTCTGAATCCTGCATTAGGAGGTGCTTGAATGTTTTTCATACTCCTTGTAGCTCGTGAGAATGGATGACTAGTGCTAGATTCTTTCTTACTCTTGACTATTGGCTTATACTCTGAAGGAGTGGTAAGGTCAATAGTATCTTTGGGTACATAAGGAGTATTATCTTCTTTACCCTTCTAACTATCATCTGATTTAGTTTTCATCTTCTTCAACTTAGGATCTTCTTGTTCTTCTTCTGTTGTTTCTCTTTTCAATTCTATGGAAATATTTTCATCCCTTTCTTTATCAAGGTCTTCTTGAGACACACCATGTATTCTCAAGATCTCAAAAGTGACCTTTGCAACCTTTCTTTTAGTTGCTGCACTGTTAGGTTTTCCATCAACTTCTCTAGTCTTTTCTTCATAGGTTCCCCACCTAGGTTAATTAGGATCTTTGGAGGCTGATAGAAGTACATGTGCATAAGCTTCAAGGACCTATTCTTCTACCTTATAGCCAAGTGGATGAATCCACTTAGTTCTTGGTTCAAAAGCTTCCATACATGTAGTATCATTCTCCACCATAAAACATATTGTATCCTTATATTTCTCTACAATGATTTCTGGAATCCTATACCTCATTTGCATCTTAGCTCTAAAGGTCTTCAATTCCAATGTGACATACTCTCTTAGTTGGCATTTTGTGGATGCTTTGTTGGATATCTAGGGAATTGTTGGAATGGACTTGTCCAAATACAAATTTGAAACTCTTCCAACTATATGGAGGTACATATAGATGATTAGGGACCCAAACCTGAATATCTTTGTCTTGTCATGTTTGATAGCTTTGATGTTATCTATCAACTATGCACACAGGATATCACACAAGTTGAATTCTCCATCTTCCTTTACTAGTCTGATGGTAGGTAGAATAGTGTCTGCAGACACACTATTCACCCTACTGGTGTGATGAAACCTGTAACCCAATATCATTGACATCAATTTCATGTTTGCTTGCTCAATCGGCTCAATAGTCATGCCACGCCTATCACTCTCTGACTTACATACTTTCTCTACCATTTTCTTAATATCCTTTCCGACTAGAAGGATGATGCCTATCCTAGAAGGGCATGTCATCTCATGTATTAGATCACTTGTGATTCTTACTAGAACATCTCCGATCCAAAACAGATCATCATTGATTTTGCTTAATAAGATCTTTATCCATTTTGTCTCACAGAATTCATATGTCATAGCATACTCAAGAATAGGGTGATCATTCCATTTTGTGTATTCATCCATAAATGTTTTATCCAGTTTCAACATGGTATCCATGTGTGCCCTGTTGGTACTCAAAATGCAGTTTTGAGGTACCATGTAAAACGCTTGCTAAAGTGCTCCTTTTGGTCCAAAATGCACATGTGAAAAGGGTGTTTTCAGGTCATGTAATGAGTGGAGAATGATTTGATACCTTTTATATATCCCGTTGAGTCATTTTGAGTCCTTAGCATGCATCTTGAAATGGGTTTTTGTCCGTTCCTTCCTAGGAGGTCCTGAATGCAAAATTTGTTGTGTGAAAGTCACTGGGAAGAGGTACTTTGTCGCCTTATTTTTCACACCCTGAAGAGTGTCATGAGAATCTGAGTATGGGTTCTTTTTACACATGTTCCATAATACTTATGTTTTTGGTTTCAGGTCCCTGTGATAAGTTTTGACCCTGTTTATTCATCCCCTTCTAGAGGTGTTTTCTAGAATTTGCATTTTCACCTTTTCACAGTTTTGTCGGGAGCCCTGTTCGTGATCTTATAAGCTACATTCTATGATTGGTCATGAGAAATGAGTCATTTTATTTCATTGTAAACAAGTTTTACTTTTTCCCTGTCAGTTTGCAGCTCATGATGAATCCATTGGGTGTGTTTCCCAATTCGATTCCATTTGCAGTTTCTACTGTTTGCAAAGATTGAGAAGTGCACCAATTTGTCGGAGGTCAACTTTTCTCATTTATAACTTTCTCCCGGTATAACCTATTAAAGAAATTATTGTTTCATTTCATTTCTAACATGAAGTTCTACCTTTAGTTCTGGTTGGAGATCTCTGCCAATCCATTTGATATCTTTTTGAAGGCATTTCAAAACTGAACTTTCCATTGTTTTTTGTGTATTTTGGGTCTATCTCTACAAGTCCTGATTTCTTATGAAGCTATATCTTTTGCCTGATTGACTCCCAGATCCAGATGATGATTGAATCATATTGTTTACATCTCAATGAACTTATGTGCCACTTTGTGGCTTCCCAAGGATTCATTTGGTATTTTTGCCAAGGTGATTTCAAATGTAGTTTATTACTTGTAACAGTGGTTTACAAAAGGCAGAATTAAAGGACCAACTTTGTGGACTAATATCTCTCACCTCGGTTGTCATCATGGGATGCTATTTTTCAAGATGGATGAGTATGTATCAGAGAATGGACTTGTTCAGTGGTGGCTGCGGGTCAGGTGATTTTTTCAGTTTTTAAAAGCCGCTTTCAGGGAGCTAGTTGGTGTGCAAAAGTGAAAAGGTGGGCAGTGTGACTAAAATCTTTGGTGCCCTATGAGTTATATTCTTTGAGTGACTCCATCGCTAACGGGCAGTCAAGAGAAACCAATTTTGAGCTTGCAATCATTGTTTCAGATCAAGTGCCAGACCTTTTTGAGAAGCCTGGGCATTCTCAACATCACTTTCAAATTTGTTGGAGCTTCAATTAAACTTCATAAAACAAGGACACATTTTGTTTATATGCTACTTTTGGAGCAAGTCACAATTGTGATGGATGATGATGGGAAAACATTATCAAAGTGTCAAACTGAAAGATTAAAGTCCGCTCATTATATTAATGGTTTGAGAAGATAATGAAGAAATTGAAAAGAAAAGACAAGTACAATATAACGACAATGATAGAGAGAAAGAAAATCAAAGTTATAAACATGTTTTTATATAGTTTGAACTATATGGAAAATGCAAGTATTAAAATTACAGAGCTGAGAGACTATTTTAATGGCTAGGGGCTTCATTTTGTGGCCAAATATGGACTATTATATACCCCCGGAAAGGTCTCGACACGAGGATTCTGATTCTAGAATCAGATTTTGCGTAGGTGGCCATATGCTCACATTATTGGAAGTTGAAGTTTTAGGCGGGCTAGGAAGATATTTTGAAAATATTTGATTTGTTACATCTAGTGATTCACATTTCAGTTTGAAGATATGATAGGTGCTTTCCAGAGTTGAGAGCAGGTTCCATTTCCAGTTTGAAGGTGGATGACTTGTCTAATGAGTAGAGAGGAGGAAGACAAGTGTTGCTTTGTGATGATTTCTAAGTTTCTTCCTTTGCCTTCTTACTCTGAATTCTGAGTTTGGGAGAGGTTCCAATTTTGGAAGAACTCTGGTCTAGGTTCCATATTCTGGGTAAACATCCATTGAATGGTTCTAGGTCTGTGGTGATTCTAGTAGGGGGTTCTCTAAGAAAAGGCTCCAAATAGAAGTTCAATTTTGGTTCATGACTGTCTAAGTGTAATGGTTTGTGTTCTTCATTTTTCTGTCATAGATTAAATACAAGTATTTGTAAACTTGATTGCAAATCAAAATACATGTAAGGCATGTATGGTTTTCAGGCATTTGTCTTCATTGTATTGAGTTTCAATTTCGGTATGAGTTCAATATTCAAGGGATATTGAGATTGTCTTCTCCAAGGGAGAATATATCTGTTTGTATTTGGGTATCTTTCAAGGAAGGATTATAAAATCCTTAAATGGCAGATTGGAAATTAATCAGTATTATGAATTTGTATGATTCATCATATTGAGTGATAGAAATGTGTTAATGTAAGGCATTAATGCAAGGATATTAATCAATGAAACCTGGTTTGCAATTTGGGTTTATATCTATTGGTTTTGACTCCATGCCCAGATTGAAGGCACTACTTGTTACTGTTAGAGGTCATTTTCCAGTTAAGCACCATTTTAATCAATCAACTTTCCCTTTCTGTTGATGAGCTTTGAAGATATATTGAGCATGTGGGTAGGCTTCCCATATCAGAGATTCATCTCAGTTATGAATCCCATCATAGGACATGTTTGTTCTATTGAATCCATTAGTTAACCTACTTGTTGAGTATTTGTAGAATGTTTTGTATCAATTGGAATAAGTAGGGATTAGGTACACTCACCTAGGTCTGTGGAGCCCGAAGTGAAGAAGGAATTCATCCTTGTTATTTAGCATTTCTCTTGCTAGGAAAAGAGCATCAAAAGGGAGAGATCGGGGTTATGATCTAGTTATTTACCTTTACAAGAAAAATAGCTAACAAAATGGTGACTCTTCTGGGGATTGAATAAGTTCACCATTAAGTGTATCCCAGATTCTTGCTAGTTTTTAGTTTGGGAAAAGAGTCTTCAAAGTTTAAAATTCTGAAAATCTTTTTCAGATCAGTTTACCTGGATTTGTTGTTGTGAAAGTTTAAATATATGCAGCTCTGTTGTTGTGTGAAGTGCCCAGAATCTGGACATTTTCAAAGAAGATTATTAAATAAAATTTAATTCCTCTAAAGAGAGGTGGCAACTCTGTGTCAGAATTGAACCCAAAGTTTTAAGGTGTTCTTCAGATTTCAAATCAAAAAGTGAAGCTATAGCAGCAATAAAAAATCTTTCTAGGTATTTTCCCATTTGTTTATGGTATCTTATAAGATCCTTATTCAGTGAAGAAGTCACTAAGCTAAGGAGTATTTGTAAGTTTGGTGTATGCTTCTCTGTTTGAAAAGTTTACTTGAAAATCCATGGTGAGAAGTATATACATTTGAAGTTGTGACTGCATAAGTTGTAGAAGAGAAAGGATGCACTGTCAAGAAGTTATGTCGTCTGAAATAGAAAATTGTGTAAATCTAGATGTTATTCCTAGATTTTCTTTTCCTTTGTTTGGTTTTGAAGAAGATGAAAATAATCTTGCAATGATTAGGCAAGAAATTTGGGCAAAGGAAATTATGTTCCTGAAAATGGAAGTAGGGAAAAGGAAAGACAAATCAGTGTGTCTATTTTATGAAAGATTTCTTGCAGCATTTAATCAACTTCAAGTTGATAATGTTTTTTAGGAACTTTATCGTATTGATTTGTTTCTAGAATTATGTGATCCTAAATCTACTCACCGGGATGCAAGAACAAAAGTGAAGTATATTGTGTGGGTAGAAGGATCTCAGTTTGAACATGAATGTGAAAGTGTTGCAGTCAAAGCTGAGAGCGAGTGTGATCCTCAATCTGAAAAGGAAATTTATGAGGACAAAGTTCTTTCTCCTATTGCATTCAGAAGTGAAGTATTTCAGTTTTCAGATATACCTAATGAATGCAATGATGATGTTGATGATGAATGTCAGAGTGATAGGGGTGAATCTGTTGATGGCGACTTTTATGACTCTGAAAAGGATAATGATTCTCAGTCCAGAAATGAATGCAGTTCAGAATATGATTACCCGAATGAAGATGGTGTAAGTGGAGATAGTAGTTCTCTCATTGATGAATGTGTTGGTGTTCTGGATTCAGAGTTAAATGATTCAGATTTGGATTTATCTTATGCTGAAAGTTTCCATGATATTAAATCTAAAAATGAGTTTAATGATTTTTCTAATCCTTTGTTTAATGAGAAGATTGATTGTGATCAGCCAGCACTATGTACGAACTTTTATGATTCACATTTTCATTTGGTTTCTAACCTGCTATTTGAAGAGTTTGTTGAAGATCCAGTCCATGTTGAAGCTGATACAAGACATTCATTTGATGATGAATTTGGATATGAATGTGAATCTCTGGTCTCATCTCAGTCGGATGAGAAAGAGGTAATATATGAGGAGCCTCCTGATTGTTTTCTGCCTTTGCATGAGTGTGAGTATCAGAGTTTTATTTTTGACCTACAAAAATGTGATGAGAATAATGATAAATCTGGGGTTTACAATCAGCAAGTTTGTGTGCTCCCATTTTGTGAAAATCAGCCCCGTATTAGTTTGCCAGATGTGGTGGATAGTGTCTCTTTTTGTCTTGTGCAAACTAATGATATCAGTGAATGTGACCAGCACATTTATGAGAATGATCAGTATGTTTAGATTGAGTTTGATTCTTAGGCATTGGACAGATATGAATATATACATTATATGTTGCCTAATGTGCTTGTGAAGAGTTTTCATGTTTTTAGCCAAGTGGGTGCAAGTGAGAATTTTAGTTTGATTCCGATGCATGATGGAAAAGAGAATCATGTTTTTGATCAGGGTAAGTGGAGTTTCCAGCCATGATTTCATTTGTAAGAAGTTTGTGTACATTTGTATAGTTGCTTTTCTTTCAGGAGTAGTGTAGTTTCTTTCAATAAAGGAGCCTCAGAACCGAATAATGGATTGGAGGAATAAGATGATGAAGTTGTTTTTGGAGTGATAAGGAGAAGCTAGTTTTTGGGGTGGTCTGCTCTGCCAGGAGAATCTGAGATTCTTGTGTTGATCTTACACTCAGCCATCCCTAGACAGAGCCAATGTTGGTACTCAAAATGCAGTTTTGAGGTACCATGTAAAACGCTTGCTAAAGTGCTCCTTTTGGTCCAAAATGCACATGTGAAAAGGGTGTTTTTAGGTCATGTAATGAGTGGAGAATGATTTGATACCTTTCATATATCCTTTTGAGTCATTTTGAGTCCTTAGCCCGCATCTTGAAATGGGTTTTTGTCCGTTCGTTCCTAGGAGGTCCTGAATGTAGAATTTGCTAAGTGTGAAGGTCAATGGGAAGGGGTACTTTGTCGGCTTATTTTTCACACCCTAAAGAGTTTCATGAAAATCCAAGTATGGGGTATTTTTCCACATGTTCCATACTACTTATGTTTCTAGTTTCAAGTCGTTGTGATAAGTTTTGACCATGTTTATTCATCCCCTTCTAGAAGTGTTTTCTAGAATTTGCATTTTCACCTTTTCACAGTTTTATTGGGAGCCCTATTTGTGATCTTATAAGTTAGATTCTGTGATTGGTCATGAGAAATGAGTCATTTCCTTGCATTTTAAACAAGTTTTACTTTGTCCCTGTCAGTTTGCAGCTCATGACGAATCCATTGGGTGTGTTTCCCAATTCGATTCCATTTGCAATTTCTGTTGTTTGCAAAGATTGTGAAGTGCACCAATTTGTCGGAGGTCAACTTTGCTTGTTTATAACTTTTTCCCAGTATTACCTATCGGAGAAATTATTGTTTCATTGCATTGCTAACATGAAGTTCTACCTTTAGTTTCAGTTGGAGATCTCTGCCAATCCATTTGATATCCATTTGAAGACATTTCCAAACTGAACTTTCCATTGTTTTCTGTGTATTCTGGGTCTATCTCTACAAGTCTTGATTTCTTATGAAGCTATATCTTTTGCCTGATTGACTCCCAGATCTAGATGATGATTGAATCATATTTATTACATCTCAATGAACTTGTGTGCCAGTTTGTGGCTTCCCAGGGATTCGTTTGGTATTTTTGCCAAGGTGATTTCAAATGTCGTTTATTACTTGTAACACTGGTTTACAAAAGGCAGAATCAAAGGACCGACTTCGAGGACTAATATCTCTCACCTCGGTTGTCATCATTGGATTCTATTTTGCAAGATGGATGAGTATGTATCAAAGAATGGGCTTGTTCAGTGGTGGCACCAGGTCAGGTGATTTTGTCAATTTTTTAAAGCCGCTTTCAGGGAGCCAGTCAGTGTCGATGGTCAGCTTTGTAAAAGTGAAAAGGTGGGTAGTGTGACTAAAATCTCTAGCGCACTATGATTTATATTCTTTGAGTGACTCCATCACTAACAAGAAGTCAAGAGAAACCAATTTTGAGCTTGCAATCATTGTTTCAGATCAAGTGCCAGACCTTTTTGAGAAGCCTGGGCATTCTCAACATCACTTTCAAATTTGTTGGAGCTTCAATTAAACTTCATAAAACAAGGACACATTTTGTTTGTATGCTACTTTTGGAGCAAGTCACAATTATGATGGATGATGATGGGAAAACATTATCAAAGTGTCAATCTGAGAGATTAAAGTCCGCTCATTATATTAATGGTTTGAGAAGATAACAAACAAATTGAAAAGAAAAGACAAATAAAGTAAAAGGGCAATGATAGAGAGAAAGGAAATAAAAGTTATAAACATGTTTTTATATAGTTTGAACTATATGGAAAATGCAAGTATTAAAATTACAGAGCTAAGAGACTATTTTAATGGCTGGGAGCTTCATTTTTTGGCCAAATATGGCCTATTATATACCGCCGAAAAGGTCTCGATGCAAGGATTCTGATTCTAGAATCAAATTTTGTGTAGGTGGCCATATGCTTGCATTATTGGTAGTTGAAGTTTTAGGGGGGCCAAGAAGATATTTTGAAAATATCTGATTTGTTACATCTGGTGATTCACATTTCAATTTGAAGAGATGATAGGTGCTTTCCAGAGTTGAGAGTAGGTTCCATTTTTTAGTTTGAAGGTGGATGACTCATCCAATGAGCAAAGAGGAGGAAGACAAGTGTCGCTTTATGATGATTTCTGAGTTTCTTCCTTTGCCTTCTTACTCTAAATTCTGAGTTTGGGAGAGGTTCCAATTTTGGAAGAACTCTGGTCTAGGTTCCAGATTCTGGATAAACGTCCATTGAATGGTTCCAGGTCTATGGTGATTCCAGCAGGGGGTTCTCCAAGAAAAGGCTCCAAATAGAAGTTCAATTTTGGTTCATGACTATCTAAGTGTAATGGTTTGTGTTCTTCATTTTTCTGTCATAGATTAAATACAAGTATTTGTAAACTTGATTGCAAATCAAAATACATGTAAGGCATGTATGGTTTTCAGGGATTTGTCTTCATTGTATTGAGTTTCAATTTCAGTATGAGTTCAATATTCAAGGGATATTGAATTTTTCTTCTCCAAGGGAGAATATATCTATTTGTATTTGGGTATCTTTCAAGGAAGGATTATAAAATCCTTAAATGGTAGATTGGAAATTAATCAATAATATGAATTTGTATGATTCATCATATTAAGTGATAGAAATGTGTTAATGTAAGGCATTAATGTAGGGATATTAATCAATGAAACATGGTTTGCAATTTGGGTTTATATCTATTTGTTTTGACTCCATTCCCAGATTGAAGGCACTGATCCTTACTGTTAAAGGTCATTTGCCAGTTAACCACCATTTTAATCAATCAACTTTCCCTTTCTGTTGATGAGCTTGGAAGATATATTGAGCATGTGGGTAGGCTTCCCATATCAGAGATTCATCTTAGTTATGAATCCCATCATAGGACATGTTTGTTCTATTGAATCCATCAGTTAACCTGCTTGTTGAGTATTTGTAGAATGTTTTGTATCAATTGGAATAAGTAGGGATTAGGTACACCCACCTGGGTCTTTGGAGCCCGAAGTGAAGAAGGAATTCATCCTTGTGAATTAGCATTTCTCTTGCTAGGAAAAGAGCATCAAAAGGGAGAGATCAGGGTTATGATCTAGTTATTTACCTTTGCAAGAGAAATAGCTAACACGCCCTTAACCTATCTAGTCCAATAGGTTCTTTCTTACAGTAGATGTAAGCCCTTATGTCTTCCACATGCATGATGGCCATAGGTGTACGAGAGAAAGATCCCTCTAAATCATCTAGGGTTGATTTAAATGGGTGCCTCTTGAAAACATATCTTTTCTTCTCAGTGATGTCATAAACAATGGGAGTGGCCATGACTTACTTGTTAATAGATTTCCAAATGAATTTAGAGATAAACTGACGGCTTCCGAATCGGCATAACGAGCTAGGGTTTTTGCAACTGATCAAATGCACTGGAAACACTGATAGTTCAATCTCCAAATCTTCACAAAAACTTCCAAGGCTCAATCTTCTCTTCAATCACTCTGAATTCAAATGCAATGAGTGAACAAACAACTTTCTATGTACTTAAAGTGAGAAATTCACCATTAATGCAAGTTGCATAAATGAGACTATCACTTCAAAATTTCAAACTCAAGCTCCACTAACAATCAGCATGTTCTTTCTTGCACAAAGGTTCCTATACACTCCAAAAGCTTAATTCCAAAGGTGCATACTCTAAGGATGAGTATACCAGCCACGTAGGGGTCTAGAGATAAATTAGCTCCCCCTATGACCCTGAGGGCCATTCATGTAGATGTAGAGGGTGCAGCCACTGGGGATGCATCCAATACATTCTCATTAGTCTTGTCCTTATTTTTCTCCGATCAAATCAAGCTTGCATCCTCTAAAGCTTTCAAAAAATTGACTTCTCCTTCAAGATCCAAAACTGGTTCTTTGATCTTTTTAGGGCTTTCCTGACCTTGCATCCTTGATCTACAAAACTTTGAGATATGTCTAGCCTTGTTACATGAGTGACAAATGACTGGAGGTCTATTATTCCTTGGCGCATTGACATGAGTCACCATTTTACATGTTCTGGCTGAGTGACCATTATAGTTACATATTTAACATGTAACATTCTAAGAACTTCTTACATTTGTCTGATTCTGATTTCTTTGATCATGTTGAGTCTCATTCTTCTTACTAGTCTTGCAATTTATAGCTTTATGACCAAATCTATTGCATGAATAATAGTAACCATTAAAAGGTCTTACCTATGTACAGTTCCTTGCAATATGTCCATGCTTGTTACATTCAAAATAGGTGTGTTCTATAGGCTTGCACTCATTCTTGAGAAGACCACCATTGTCTTTGGTTTGATCTTCAGTCTTCTCAGTATCAATAGTCTTTTTGTGAATCCTTTCTTGATAGCATATTGTCAATCGGATTTTGTGCTTAATTGTATCCAATATAGCTAGTGTCTCCTTTGGCTCTTCTTGCATACAACTAAGATTCTACCAAATCAGCACTGGTGTGTAATTTGTTAATATGATCCTTTTCCTTTTTTAATTTAGATTCCAAGCTTTTTTGCAATTTGTTAGATCCAAGATTTCCAAATTGGCTTCCCTCAATTCCTCATTGAGTTAAAGGTTCTCCTAGACTTGTTCATTGTAGATATCTTGATTGTTCATTAGTTTGTCATCAAATTCTTCAAGCTAACTTAATAAGGATGCATTTTCTTCATTCAACTTCTTGAATTTTTCTTCAAGATCACTATTAGAGCATCCTTTCAAATCCTTTCTTAGTCTTTTGATAACTAATTGAGCATCACTAAATTTTTCTTTTAGTTCTTCAATTTCTCTTTCTGAATTGTCAAGGTCTTCAAGAGCGGCTTCAAGATTCTTCTTCAGATGTTTCATTTCTACTTTGTCCATGATATTCTCAAGTGGTTAAACTTCTTTGTTGAGGACCAGAGCTCTGATACCAATTGTTAGGAATGGGAACACTGAGAGAGGGGGGTGAATCAGTGTTCAATGTATTTTAAATTTTCCCTTTAATCTTTATTCTGAACTTAAATGCTTAAGTGCTGAAATAAAAATTCACATAAACATGAAACATGAAATCAACACATGACACCAATATGGTTACGGGGAAACCCAAATAGGTAAAAACCTTGGTGGAACTTGATACCAACTAAAATTATGCACTAGTGTTTTGTGATCCTTGTTAGAAGATCCTTTACCCTGTTAGGAGTAGCTTTACAATGCTTTAAGTATAGTAAACCTTGTTAAGGGTTGGACCTTGTTAGGAGTCTTTTATAATGATCCTTGTTAGAGGAGTGGACTCACTATCCTAGAGCTCACTGCTCAAATGGTGAAGGCTACAACCTACTGATTTCAAATACACACTATATCTACAGGTGAACTGTCACTATGACACTACTTGTCAGATTAGTTCCTTTGGTGCGTTGATGCTTTGACCTCTAGCAAAGCTCTAATACATCTTATGATGTGTTTGCATACCTTTGCTCTTCTTATCACAACTCTCTTATTACTTCCATACTAAATACAATGGGTGCATCTTATATTTATACGCTGATACAAACAAAACAATTAGGTCGGCCCTATAACTAATTACAAACACTGCTTCCAAATGAATTGGCTTAAGTGTGCTTACAATTACACATATAAACAAGTTGGAAACCTAAATACAATGGGTACATGGCCTTTACAACACTAAATTATAATCGAAAACCAAAATGCTAATTGTCAGCTCTATGCTCTATTCTCTACTGGCACACACTGGCTGTGCAACTTCAACTGACTATAACTTTCACATCTTTGTGTATCTACTTATGCACTCATAGAATAAGCATAAGCATAGTCTAACAAGCTTAACTTCTAGGGAACATACCATAATTCATCCGTACATAGGTGCGTTGATGTTTTGAGCTGCAAGAACTCTGTATATTGTCCAGTCTTCAACACTTAAATGAATTCTGATATTTACACTAAGTGTGCTGACTCCAAACTGCTATATGACTTTATTGCCATAATGAAAACACTATATCTAGTCATATACCTTAGTATAGAAAACTTGCCAATAGGGTGGCCCTTTTTCCCCTCTCCCCATCTACCCTTGCGTCAGATGGATGTGAAATCTACATTTCTAAATTGGATACTTGAAGAAGACATATACATTGAATAAACTAAAGGTTTTGTTGATCCTAATCAAAATAATATGGTATGTAAGTTGTACAAGGCATTATATGGACTAAAGAAAGCACTGAGAGCATTATATGAAAGACTACATTATTATCTCATAAGAATTGGATTTGTTAAAAAAAGTGATAACAAAAATTTGTATTTGAAATGTGAAACTAATGATAAGATTATTATTTCTTAATTTTTTGTTGATGATATCATATTTGGAGGTCATGATAACCTATGTAAGTATTTTTTTGATGAAATGAGGAAAGAGTTTGAAATGTCAATGTTTGGAGAGATCAAATTATTTCTTTGTTTGAAAATACAAAAACTAAAGGAAGGCATTTATATCACACAAGACAAGCACATCAAAGAAGTCTTGAAGACATTCAGTATGGAAGATTCAAAACTAGTTGGTACACCTATGGTTAGCGGATGCAAACTAATAAAGGATGACAAATCAACTGATGTAAATCAAACCTTGTATAGATCAATGATTGGAAAGTTGATATATGTTATGCATAGTAGACCATATATTCCACATGTTGTTGGAATTGTGGCTATATTTTTTGCTAATATTAAAGAGTCACACATGACTACTATGAGAAGAATTCTAAGATACTTGAAGAACATTTTTGGATTGTGGTATAAGAAATAAGGCAATTTTGAACTAAGAGTTTACACTGATGTTGATTGGGTTGGAAATATTTATGAGAGAAAAAGCACTATTGGTGGAGCATTCATTTTAGGAGAAATATTGGTAAAATAGACAAGTAAGAAACAAAGATACATTTCTCAGTCCACTGTTGAAGTAGAATATATTGTTGCTGCTGCAAATTGTTCAAATATTGCACGGATTGTTGGGACTAAAAATAGAGCATGGGTTTTTGAGTACCATGTTAAAAATTTTATAGTTTGAAGCCTTCAAATGTTTTTCATGCATATGTACCCCACTGTCATTTTGAAGCCTATGAGGTATTCCAAGTGTTTAACAGACTCCATTGAGTATATGCATGCATTCTATGATGTTATTTTGTCATCCTGAATCATTCGGTGAAGTCCCATTTTGAGCGAGTGTCAATTTGCACAATTCTGCCTAAGTGTCAAATAGAGTATAGTAGCCCAGTTTGCCTTTGAATATCTTGTGTCCAAAAATGTTTTATGACCTGCCACTTTGAGGATATTTACTATGCATATCAAAGAACCTATGTTCCAATTTTCAAGTATTTTTGAATTCGTTTGATTAGGTTTCGAACCCCTCAAAGTTTGTAGTTTGATGTTGTCATGCACTTATGCAATTGTTCAGAATTCTGGAAGGGCCTGTTTGACCAATCATATCTTTGACCCAGTTGACCCTATTGAGAAAATTCATTTTGCATCATATTCCAGGGGTCAAATACTTCTTATGTTTCAATTTTGAGGTCATCACGAATCCGTTTTCTTAGTTTGCAAATGTGATTCCAAATGCAACTTCTGTTGTTTTACAAGTGAAATGTGTAGATTGATTTGTACCCTTGTTCATGATGTTATAACTTTTGATCCATGATTGGTGAGCCTGAACAGGTTGTACCACTATGTTCTACTTTGAAAATACTACAAGTATGCCAAGTTACAAGTCTTGATGAATCCTTTAGCATACTTTCCCAGGGTCATTCAGTGTGCACAAATCACTATTTTACTATGTTTCCCAATTTGCAATTCTCAGAGCCTATCTTTGCCTGATTGCCAAATGCACCCTATTATTCGTCATGAGCCCTAATTGTGGAATTATACTCTCTGTATGAAAAATAATAAATGCCTCTATTTTCGGATCCTGGTGTCATGTTTAGCCTAGTTTTCAAAGATGAATCCGAACCTAGTTTCTATGATTCACTATTTTATATCCTGATTTTTATTAACGAGTTGACTTTGGTGATTAATTGTAAGCAGCCATTTGATCTTTTTGGTGAATTGGTTATGGATTCATGTTCTCTGTTTGGGGGTGAATCAATGCCCAAGTTTCTAGTCTCTGAAAGTTTTGTTTGGTTAGTTTTAAAAGCCAGTTCTGGAGGCAACTTTAGTGATTCTAGCAGTGCAGACGGGCAATGTTTCTAAGTGGGCAACTTTGGTTAGTTTTATCTTGTGGCTCGGGTCTCTTTGAGATTTCTTCTTTGTTGTGCATGTTTTTTTGTTGGGGGTCGGTGTACGCTCCTGATAGCATAATTCTACGATGACTTTTTGTCAATTTTAAGGGCCAGTTCCTAGCCAATTTATGAGATCTCTTTTGGCGAGTGTGCTTACATAGATGGAAATGAGTGTATGCTCTTGATGGTGCTCTCCTATCGGGCCATCTGATCAATTTTTGAGATCAGTTATGGAGGCAAGTAGGTGTTATCGATGAGTTCTACGAAGTGCACCGTGAGATTGTGATTTTGGTTTAAGTTTTGTCCTGGCTTCATTCATGCTATTGCATTCTGATTAAGTAAAAGGATATAAATGATAGTAGGGAAACAATTTGAGAGGGACAAAGCTGGACCAAAGTCATCATGGGATAAAGCAGAGATGCTTCATACATCATTCTTGAAGTTATGACAAAGTTTGGTTGTCGGCATCTTTTGTAAATTGTCCTCAATGATATGAGATGGATTAAAACTTCAAGGTCACCAATAATTGATACACAGTAATGTCTCCTATCATCATGCAATTTTAAGAGACTAAAAGCATGGCATTTAATATTCAAGAGGAAATGATGATGCTTTGTTTTGTATAAAGTACATCAAGAATTATAGTCCATAGCTTGCACACCAGTTTTGAGAGAAGGTGCACGTTGGGATTAACTATGATCAACCAAAGCCATTGGATCCCATGCACCAGGAAAGAAGATAGCCAGTGTTATGTGGGGTTTATGCTATTGTGGAGGAGCCACACCAAGTGAAAAATGAATGCCACTATTTTAAAGAGAAACCACGCAATGTAAGGGAAAAACCACCATGTTTTAAGTTGATGAAGTGGCTGCTTGTCTTGCACAAGATTGGAAAGCAATCAATGTATATAGTGTAGGGACTTACATACTATCTGTGTGAAGACATTTGGGCACCGCCTTGCACAACCGAGGGTGGAGCCTACAAAATGAAGGCACACTTGGTATAAAATACAATTAATTGCAGGGCAAAGAGAATACTGGCGAGAGCTCTGTAAAATGGCATACACCTTGTCATTTGTATTTGCGTGTTACCAATAGGGAGAGGCCTTGTCGCATTGAATGGGGGCACTCACATTAATGGAAGAGAAGCCAGCAGAGGATGACTCGGAGGCCCACTCAAAAGATGAAAGGGGGCCTGTGCAAACCCAATCGAACACTCACATATACAATATGAGGTCCTCACACAATGAGTAGAAGGAGTGGCTACCAACTAAGAGGCTGCGTAGTGTAAGCACCTTACACATTGATGGAGGGACTTGCTATGTGTGGGAGACTCATGAATTAATTGAAAAGGAAAATGCCAGCGTTAACAATGGTGAATTACTAGCAGTTGGTGTGAGGGATGCCTGCATAAAAGGAAAGTTTGGGGGCATTTTAGCTTTGAATGTTGTGTATTACTGGCACATGGAATTACATTGGGAATGTGTTGAGCCTTGCAAAGAAGAAAGAAAAAATTAGAGGAGATTGCTAGCATAAATACAAATGAAGAGGTGTTGCATAAGTAGCCCAGGATATAGGGATATCAACCAGCATAAATCAATTGGATGCCAGTATGAATCAATGAGAATTTGTGGAAGTAAAGTGTAAACTCATGCACTATTTGGAAAATGGTATGCATCAGGTATTAGAAGACTTGCATGAGGGGTGAATAGACATTGTGCAAGGAGATAACAAGGGGAGTTACGCAAGTTTTGGAGGAGCCTATTGTATGTATAAGAGGAAACATCGTATTGAGAAAAGGAGGCCATCATTTGAAGTAATGAGGGCTAGCGCAATGACAAATATAATGCCTGGTGTGAGAAATAGTATATATATCAGCATATAAAACAATGAGGCATAGGTATTGTGTAGAAGCTAGCGTAGGCCAAACATGGGGCACCGAGCTTACTACAAGCCTGCATGAAATGAAGAAAGTCCACTCAAATTCAAAAGAGGCCGACGCACAATGATGGAGGCTGCTAGTTTTGGTATCTTGCATATTGCAATACAAGCCCTTACGCAAGCTGAAGGAAAGCCAGCATCAAGATACAAATGGCAAGCAGTGAAAAAGATTAAAGAAGACTCACACAAAAGTCCAAAGCATTGTGCGAAGACCAGTTTGAGTCGGCAGACCATTGAGACTAGTGCAAATGAATGAAGATGTCCGTAGAATGGGTGTGTGCCAGTGACTATTGGTGTGCACCAATGTTTAAAAATAGAGGTGATTCATCCATCATGGAGGCTGCCTTCACATGCTCATATTTTGAAGAGTGGCCTACGCATATACACATATGAAAGAAGGGTGCCCTATTTGTGTATAAATAGAGAACCAAAGCATGTTGTATGGATTGGATGCCAGTGTCAAATACATAGCAAGTAGCCTACACTAATAAACAAAATGGTGGCCTGCACATAGGAACTGGAGATGTCAATGCGTGAATAATGGGAAGACTCGTGCAACGTTATGATGGAGTGCCAACCAATGTTAAAATTTGGGGGCACCAGCATGATGTAGGTAAAGGAACTCACTCACAGCATGAGGGGTGAGTGCCATGCATAGATAGGAAGACTGGAAGTTGGATATGCCATTATTTTGCAAGCTCACGCAATGTTAAGCAATGCCCACACAAGGAGAGGCTGTTGGCATGTAAGAGGAAATTGCCAATGTGGACAGGGCTTTGCATAAAAGGAAGTAATGACTGAGGCACAATTAGAATGAAGAAAGGTGCGTAAGAGATGCCCACAACAAATGAATGGGGAGTGAGCTGTGAATCCATAAGTTTCCTGGGAGTTTGGTTTGAGGCCTCACACGTTTGAAGCAGGGGGGCACTCATGTGTTTTGGGGAGGCTTCTTGCAGGCTCATGCCCCTTATTGAAGATTGCCAGTGATGAGCATAGAAGTTCGGCATAGGAGCTAGGCCGCAAATGTGAGATTGTATGGTGGGGGCTTATCCCACATCTGCTACGATAGGTTTGTGAATAATGTTTAAATACATGGCTGCTTAATATACAAGTAAATGAAGTATGAGTGGAGAGCCTATGGTTGTCTCTGCCTTGTGGGCCCACCTAGGAGTGCATGCCAGCTGGGCGAGTTAAAATATTTTAGTGAAAGTCTTTAAAAACTTCTCCCAGTTTAATCCCACATGCATGCCACAAAAGGTATTTGAGTTGTTTATATACAAATCTACACACAATCTAAAATAGAAAGATGAGTGGAGGCTCTACTCATGTGACTGGTCGAAGGTGCCTCAGGATCCGTCCTAGCTGGCTCCCAAGCACAGGTAAGTAAATTTTGCAAAAAGATGAGGGCATGATGACTAGGTGAACTATAGACATGGCTTGATATCATGAGGTTGTGGAATAGAATCGGCGGTTAGGAGATGACCGCGTGACTTGGCAGGAAGTTAGTTAACCGCCAATCGCCAAGTTGCTAGATCTTGGCAGCCTAGCCCTAAACTTTCCACGATTTAGTGAGCCTTCAATCGTGAGATCTTCAAGTGGCTAGCAGTCAAGGAATTTCTTTTCGCAATTGTGAGAACACCCAGTCACCAGGTCATTGGATGTAACCCAGGGTCAAAGTTTCATTCTCCAAATTGGAGACTAGAGCTATTTACTAAGTCGCCAGAGGTAACTATAGTTATGGATTTTATTTAGAGACCTAGAGATCAAAGCTATTCACCAATTCTCCAGATGGGATATTCAACCTAAGGTCAAGTCCAGGCATGCAATGGGGTGATGACACTTGGTGGATTCTAGTGCATTTTGTGGCTAAAAATTAAAAAGTAATATAAAATGATAAATTTAAAAATGCAGAGAAGATTTAAGAAATTGATATAGTTGAAACTATTGGAAATATTCAAAACTTTAAATGGCCAAGTCTTCTCACTGAAAAATTGCCTGGAAATTCATTTTTTGGCCAAACATGTAAGTGTTATATGTTTCTGGAAACAACAAGGAACGAGGAATCTGATGGTGATGATATTTTTCAATTTCAATCAAGTGTGAAAGAGCAGTGTAAGCTAGAAAATCTAAGGATCAGAATCAGATATCAAATCAGTTTGAGAAATGATTGCACATATCAGATCAACTTGGGAATCAGTTGCAGGGCAGATGAGAGGAATGTTGAAGATATTTTGTGCCAAAGATAGACAGTTGCCAGTGGGCTTTTGAACTGACTCAGTTCTGCTACATCATAGTTTTTCTCTCATTTGTAAGGGGATGTTGAAAATATATGTTGGAGAGTAGCTTCCAGGCTTTTGGTCTTATTTTCTATGTTTCTTTGTTTTTAAAATGTATAGTTAAAGATAACTTTTTAATGAAAATGATGGAATCCCTATTTAGTTCTCGTTTGATGTCTTTGTATGCATGATCCTAATTCTTGTGTATTGATTTGTAAGGCATGTCAGTATACCAATTATAAGGTATTTGTGGGTTTGAATTTGAGCTTCTTTCAAGGAGAGAGTAGGTCTTGATTTCAAATTCTTAGAGTTATAGGTTTGTATATGAATTTGATGTCCAAGAACTGGAGTGAGAGAAGTGATTTGTAAGGCACTTCACTTGGTTTATTTGAGTTTAGGAGTAAGTTTTTATGCGAATGTATTTTTGTATGACTCTATTGCCCAATGAAAAAGGCACTAGTCTTGGTTTGCTTTGCAGTTTTCATCATCAACTGTTAAAATTCAATTCATCTTTAATTTCATGTTTGAGAGCAGTCATGTTTATATCTTGTGTTTCCTGAATACAAGTATTGTTAGTGATTCTTTAAAGAAATGAATCAGATAGGTTAGCCTACTTGAGCCTCCAGGTTAGAAGAGAAGAAGAAGTTTATCCTTGTTATCACATTGGCCATTTTCCTTGTTGTTAGCATATATAGGTGGGATCCTGCATAAGACTGGTTGAGTTGAACTCCCATGTTTTATAAGTCTAAGAACTATCCACTGATTTTCATATCTACATAAAAGGTGTTAGTTAGTAAGTGTTTATGTTTGCAGATTTAGTATGTTATAGGTGTACCTACCTGAGTGTGTGGAACTCAAAGCAAAAGGAGGATCAAATCCTCATCAATTAGTCTTTTCTTGCCCCTTAGTTTGCATGAATAAGTAGATTTGTGTTACTGGACAAAGATCTCCAGGTCTAGTTTTCACATTTCTCTTTTAGAGTTGAGGGATACAAGAAAAATAGCTAACATGGATAAAGAAATTATTGGAAGGTATGAATGAAGAGATCATTGATCCAGTGATAATTTATTGTGACAACAAAATTTCTATTAATATTTCAAATAATCCAATGATGCATGAAAAGACAAAGCATATATCTATTAAGTATTAATATTTGAGGGAGAAAGTTCAAGAAAAACAAGTCAAATTGGAATATGTGAAATCACAAGAGAATCTTGTTGATATATTCACAAAACCCTTATTAAAGGATACATTTGAATACTTGAGAAGTAGACTACAGGTTCATCCCCTATCTAACAATCACTCAAGTGATATAGGGTTGCATCAACTTATACTTTATCACAAGATCTAATGATGTTGATGCATGATGTTCACAGTTTGGGATTCCTAAGGTTGTGAAGAAAAAAATAAGATACAAGCCACTACATATATGTACATGCAATGTACTAGAATCTGAATTTACTATCAAAGATACTGATTTGGCTACTAAAGATCTGATTACTTTTGATATTGTTCTCAAAGGGAGAGAGAATAATGAAGTATACAAAAATAGAATAAGGGAGAGAGAATTATTCACAGGGAGATATGATCAGGAAACATTGGAGAGAGATACATGAATATTAGAAGTGAAGTTAAATGGAGAGTCTATTCAATTGGTTTTGTGTAGTGACTAAACATATTAAATGAACTACTGAGTCACATCATATATTGATAGAGTTGTAGTTAGATGTTGGGTATTCTATGACATATTTCATATTGTGTTTTTGTTTCCATCAATGCCAAAGGGAGAGATTGATATACTAAAACTAATTGAATACTTCAAAAGGAGAGATTGAAAAACTACAACTAATTGAATACTTCAAAGGGAGAGATTGTTATGCTACAACTATTTCATTACTTGGAGAACAAAATGTTAAGATAATCACTGAGCTACAAAGTTATATGTGATATATTAAATCAATTATTATATTGTCATTGATGTCAACTAGTTTTGATTGTACTTATCATGATAGTTACAAACATAAGAAGAACATAATAATGGTGAAGCAATGAGATATTAACATGGAGATGAGATCTATGAGAAAGATATGGATATGGTACTCATTGGGTAACTTATTATTGAGTCTATGACATGATGATAGTGATTTCATTGTATTACATGATTCTATTAAAAATTGGAGATCAAGAATGTATACATTTATTTGGTTGGTAAATGAAGAACTTAGTATACACCGAGTTGAAATAGTGTACACTAAGAAAGTGTAGTGTATACCAAGTACAGTGTTAACCAAGTAAAAAGTCACCGAAAAATCACAATATTAACTGAGTGAAATAAATAATATGGAACATTTGACTTCCGAATAAACATGATGATTTGGACAAATATGGATGCATCCAAGGTTAAAGATAAATTTTGTTATGAAGATCAAATGGTTGACAAAATTCAAGGAAGATCAGATGATGAAGAATGAAACATGTTTGGGGTACAAGTCTCAAGGAAGTTTGAAGCGACAAAATCAATGATGAAGATTAAGAGGAAAAATCTATGTCTGATAAGAAAATGGTTTATCATGTCTATTTAAGGAGACAAGAGATTCAAAATGATAATGCACATGAGAAGGAAATTGTATTCATGCGAAGTAGGTTAGACAGGTTGAAGTGAGAACCGAGAAAATATGTAGACTACACCGAGCATGAGAGAGAGGAATTAATTGAGCATAACAGATGACCAGAGGTATTATGATATTACCATAGATCTGAAAATAGACATGTAAAGTTTTAATTTGAATCATATCATTTAATGTTTTATTCTAACCATTGCTATAGATAAATCTCTGAACAGAGTGAGACTTAACAATCTTTATTTATTTCATTATGACATTTAATGAATGTTGATTGTTTTCTTGTTGATCCCAAGTGAGTGTTTGGTCATAGATAATTTTTAGTGATAAATTATCTAACAAGGTCACACCTTATAGTGTGTTTTGTAACCTTTAACAAGGTTGGCTCTTAACCGAGGTCACTTCAGAAGAGTGAAATTATTTCGGGTACCGGTTCGAGTTGATTTTTCCCCTAAGAAGGTTTCCACATTAAAAATAAAGTGTAATATGTGTATTAATGTGATGATTTTTTATTTTAGTTTACACATTAAAATTATTGGTTTAATCTATATATACACTAGTTAATTTTATTCGTAATCAGTTAATGAATTGAAAGGCACAAAAATGTTTTTACTAGGCTATTTAAAGTTTATGTTGCATTTTTTATACATATGGGAGTATTTGGGTCTATAGGATAACTGTACTTAACTCATTCACCCCCCCTCTCAATTATCCAACACATAGATCATATTTTTCATCATAGGCACCATCTTGCATGTCATATAAACTATAGTAGTTTCAAAACCCTCTCATTTTTTAAGTATATTTTATATGTAATGACCTTTATTTCATTTGTCATTCCATGATCAATTGTATCTTCAAAAATCATATCCCTTTTATTTGATATAAAAACTATTAAGTTTTAATGTGTTTAATTTAATACAGATTTATTTATTAAAATACCATCATGAGAATAGAAACTAGTTATGGTATGAATATCTTATTTTTTTTAATTCTATATGGCTTATCCATATACATAAAATCTCAATGAATGCATCTTCAAAATATCTTTATCCATTCAGCTTCAAATGTTAAATGAAGAAAATACCTCTATATATATAGCCCTAACTTTTGAATATTTTTCTATTCTTATTTGAGATTAATCAAATCCTCTTTAGTTAAATATTTCTTACTCTCATTGAATTTACCATGGCTCGCCTCCCCAAAATCTACATGAATGTAATCCCTTATGTCTTTTATATTTGTCATTTCACAAAGAACTGAAGATCAAGGGTATGGTTTTTTACTCACTTCAAATGCATAAAGTGTATGTTGGAGATTTGCCAGCAAGTCAATTTGTTGTCTATATGTTTGTCATTGATGACAACATATGGTAAGAAACATGCATGGAAGAATGATCAAGAGTGCATTCAGCATATGATGCATGGATATGTTATCAACATGATATCATAGACACAAAGGTTGATTCTGAGTAAATACAGTAATACAATTGTGTATATCAGTGAGTGTTCCTGACAGGTCCCAGGAACAGTTCTCTATGTGATTGACCGTACGGTTGCAGTAGAGCCTTGCACTTTCATATTTATGCTATAGAAATATGTATGATGTTATGTTCATGAATGTAGAGTCATATATGTAGTATAGGTTGAGTTATGAAGTCTCCAATTGATAGCTACAATTTCATGAGTTTATCTGGGAGTTTTTATAGTGTTTATAATATTGTGGTAGTTGCACCTATCATCGCAGTATGCACTCTTGGATTTATGTTAAGAGAAAAGTTAATGATGTTTGGTTAAGAGCACATGATGTAATTCAACATAAGAAAAAAGTTGGAGATAATTTGGTGAAGCTGTCTGTGTGTAGGTTGGCATCTACTCACATGGAATTGTGAAGTCCAAATTTATGTTGTGTGCTTAGTAGAGTTGACTGAGATGTTATTGTAGAGTTACATTGTTTATCTAATATGATTTCAAGATGGTTCTAATGGGCCGACCTGATTATATCATTTAGAGGAAAGATGTTTGTAGGCAATAATTTGTGATTGTCAAGTATGGTTCAAAGTAAAAAGAAAAGAGCATAGCAGAGAGTGCGAAGTGTTGAGCCATCAGAAGAAGGTCTATGTGACATGAGACAAAGTGTATGCTATTTATTAGAATTGATCAAGGTAAAGGTTCTATGCAAAATTCACCACGATCTAGATATAGTGTGTATCTATAAAACAAAAGGTTGCAGCCTATTAGACCAATTTTCTATCAATGTAAAAATCCTATGAAATTGGTCTTATCCTTGTAGTTTTCCCGATGTTGTCCCACCCTGCTTGCAAGCTTATTTTAGTGTGTGAAGAAGATCCTGAATGTTTTATGGCTTGCACTCTTATCCCCATGTTATTTAATGTGTCACCATGCTCCTATCTAGATCACACGTGCTAATTCATTGAAACCAGGGAGATATTCAAGTTTCAAGGTCTGTTGGAGATAACTCTTTCATATCGGGTGGTGTCAAAATTGTCAAAGTATAGAAACCCTCGATGTTTTCACATTCCTTTCTTACCTTTGTGTCAATGTGAAAACCTAGGTTATTTTCAGCCTTTCACTTCTTCACAGCTAAATCTCTGGCAATGGGTTTTTTTATGTGTGCTGTTGCGACTATGTGGGGCCCAGTTCTTCATGTTGTCCAGTTGCTTGATCTCCTTTCCCAGGTGGTTAAGTTTTTCATTCGATGATTATGCAACTATGTGTTTGTGGTGTCTCTTGATTTTGGTAGTTAAGTGTTTTTCATTTCATGACCTGACATTTTCTTTAGTCGCGCAGTTGCGCAACCCTGGCGGTTTGTTACTTAACCTTCGGTGATTTGGCGAGTGGTTAAGTTTTCTTTTGGTGGTTTGGAAGGATCTATGGTTATCGCATGATTGCAAGGAATATTCTTTCCCTTTGCAATCATGTGACCACCATCTGATTTATGGCTGATGTCACGGTGGGTCCGTTGTCAGGCGCTGCAGGTGTGCTTACTCCTGATTGGTCGGTGTGGCGGTGACATGGCTTTTCTCGGTGGGGCTAGTGTTTTCAGCATCTAGGCAAGTTTAATGTTTGGCTATGATCTATGGTTGTCGCATGATCGCAAGGAATATTCTTTCCCTTTTTGATAATGTGACCACCATCTGATGGCATGGTAAGTAAGGTGGTGGGTTTGGGTTGCAGTCATGCTGAGGTGCTCAATTTTGATTGGTTGCCATGGTGGTGATGTGTCCATGGACTTTTCATGGGCTTGTTGACTATTGTGTCAAATTTTATAGACTACCCAATTTGCTGGGAAAGACTGAGATCAGAGGTTGTGTTTTAATTGCTGACAGGTTAGCGGTTGCAGCTAAATTTTAAATCTTTCCTAGGGTTGTCTTCCTAGTATTTCTCATAGTGAGCCGTATGCGACACAATGGGTTGCTTAGAATTGATTTCTCCAGGATAGATAGCAATTGCAAAGATGATGATGAGGATCTGGGTGGTCATCCTGATCTGATTTTGCTTCCTAGGATGTCATGTCAGTTTGAATACAAAGGACTATTGTTTTGGCACAGGTGTTTAGGATTTGGGGTGTGTTAGTGATCTTGATGTTAAGTACACACGAGGTCTTCCTTTTGGATTCTAGCATTGAAGTTTGTTCCTCCTGCAATAAGAAGGTAGTAACTTGTGATCATAGTTAGCCTATGGTGTTGAAACCAATGTAATTCCATATTAGATTTGATCTGATATTCCCAAGTTTCTAGGCTTTTCCTGCATTCTTTTACTTCTTGTTGTACTAGGTGGTTGTAGACCTTTTTTTTCTCTAAATGATTCATAGCTTGTTGCAATTCTTGTTCTTATAAATGGATTTTCATGATCATTTAGAAGGGGTCTAATTTTTGGTAATCTGAACGAGTTCCAATCTTCTAGTCCCATGAATGTTCTTCCCTGTAATATATTTTCTTCTTCTCTGCATATAGAGTGCTCCCTCTTTCCTTTCTGTCTATGAGATTACAATATAAGTTTTAACAGTTTGTCTTATGTATGAGATTTCAACATATTTGTACTGCTATCAGATTATCTCCATTTGAGTTTTAAGCTATTGATTATAGCATCAAGGGTGTTTTAGTCTTTCTATTTGCATTTCTAAAGTGTCTGTAATAGAGTTGTTTTCATAGAAGCAACTAAGTTTAGGACTGGTTTCCAGATGTGTATGAGCTGGGGTATCAAACATGTCTCATACTTATCTTCCAATGGATGCTGGTTAATGTATTACTTGTTTATAGGTCTTTTCTAAGGGGAGGGTTAAAATCCTTTGAATAGGTGATAGCATGTCTGGGTACATAGGTTGATTGTTAAAGTATGATCTAATTAGTGGTGTATATTTGGTGCAAGACACTGACATATTTGAATATGTTGTCTTCCTATTTCATAGCTCTATTGCAGTAAGGTATTTGACTCTTTTTCCCATTGGATAAGGCACTGGTCTATTAGAGATTTAGGATATTTTAGGGGTCCATTCAACCCAACATCAATCATTGAAATGAAGAACCTTTCCCTTTTATGTTGGTAGTAGGCAGTAGGAGGGCCTTTCTAGTTTTTGGATTCATTTCATGCAAGCAGGTTATTGCATTGGGTTTGGTTCATTGGGGTACAAGATACTTATAAGCATCTGAAAGCTATTCCACAATAATATATCTACACACCTTTTGTTAATCAAGAAGAGTCATGAGTGTATAGATAAGGTAGTACCCACCTAAGTGATGTGCAGCTCAAAGAAGAAGGAGGATGCCCTCAGTCCTCATCAATTGACACTTTTTCCCTATCACACTTTTGAGTAGAGACTAACTAGTTTGTCATCATAGTGTAAACCTGACACTGTGTAGAAAAAGGGGGAACCAAAAAAATGGTGACTCTACTGGGGAAAAAGTAAAAGACAACAAGCTTCCTTTCTTGGTTGGATCATCCCAGAGTCTTGGTTGAAATACAGAGTCAAATAGAAAAGATGCATTTGTAAAAATTTTCTCACTATGTGTTGAGTGGTGACTTTGAGTTCTTTGTTTGATTAGTGTAGTCCCTGATAAATAGTGTGTACTTGATGAAGTTTTTGGTTGGTTGGAAGAGATAGAAGAACAAGTAAAATATTTTCCTCTTCAAGGAGGTGGTGACTCTACAAAGAAAGAACCTGATGGAGCTATGAGGTGAGCTCTAGATCTACCCTACCTTCCAATCAATGAGTTGAGTTTCTACTGTAGAGCTTCCAAGTATTGTATTTTCATGTTTCGAAATGTTTCCTTATAAGGTGATTCGAGCACCAAGAGAAGGAAAAGGGCATGAAAGAGAGGTTTGCATGCTTCAAAGAATGAGGGTTGTAGTTTTGAAAATTTTTTGTCAAGCATGGATGTAGTCCTTGTGACTGAAGACATGGGTAGTGATCAATACAGTTTCATTCTTCAGCCCATGAGTATTTACATATGTTGGCCGCAGAATGGTCATGATGTTTTTAGGTGGTTGGTTGCATATGTGGATGAAAAGTAGACCTTTGTTTTTGGAGGGTCTCTAATTTTCTCTTGGTGGCTAGGGGCCACCAAGTAAAGTTTCAAAGCTTGTAGAATTCTGTAAATATTTTCCCTTTCTATTGTGTGTTTTGTTTCATGTTTTCCTAGTTCAATTTCCAATTTTTGTGAAGGTTTCCTAGTTTTTTTCCTATGGGTGGTCTACTTCTTCCAGAAATTCTGAATCCTTGTCATGCCTACAAGAGACATGCATCCCCAGATAGAGCCACTATTAGACCAATTTCCTGTCAATGTAAAAATCCTATGAAATTGGTCTTATCCTTGCAGTTTTCTTGATGTTGTCCCACCCTACCTGCAAGCTTGTTTTAGTGTGTGAAGAAGATCGTCAATGTTTTATGGCTTGCACTCTTAGCCCCATGTTTTTCAATGTGTCAACATGCTCCTATCCAGATCGCACATGCTAATTCGTTGAAACTAGGGAGATATTCAAGTTTCAAGGTCTGCTGGAGATAACTCTTTCATATCAAGTGGTGTCAAAATTGTCAAAGTATAAAAACCCTTGGTGTTTTCACATTCCTTTGTTACCTTTGTGTCAATGTGAAAACCCAAGTTTTTTTCAGCCTTTCACTTCTTCGCAGCTAAATCTCTGGCATCAAGTTTTCTTATGTGCATTGTTGCGACTGTGTGGGGCCTAGTTCTTCATGTTGTCCAGTCATTTGATCTCTAGTTTCTCATGCAGTTAAGTTTTTCATTCGATGATTATGCGACTGTGTGTTCATGAGGTCTCTTGATTCTGGTAGTTAAGTTTTTTTCACTCTGCGACCTGACATTTTCTTCAGTCGCATGGTCGCACAACCCTGACGATTTGTTACTTAACCTTCAGCAATCTGGCGAGCGGTTAAGTTTTCTTCTAGTGGTTTGGTAGGACCTATGGTTGTCACATGATCACAAGGAATATTTTTTTCCCTTTGTGATCATGCGACCACCGTTTGATTTATGGCTAATGTTAGGGTGGGTCCATTGTCAGGCATTGCAGGCATGCTTTCTCCTGATTAGTCGGTGTGGTGGTGATGTGACTTTTGTCGGTGGGGCCAGTGTTTTTGGTGTCTAGGAAAATTTAAAGTTTGGCTATAATCTATGGTTGTCGCATGATCACAAGGAACATTATTTCCCTTTGTGATCATGCGACCATCATCTGATGGCATGGTAAGTAAGGCGGTGGGTCCAGGGTGTAGTCATGCTAAGGTGCTTGATTTTGATTAGTTGTCATGGTGGTGATGTGGCTGTGGACTTTTCATGGGCTTTTTGACTATTGTGTCAAATTTTACAGATCGCCCAATTTGCTGGGAAAGAATGAGATTAGGGGTTGTGTTTTAATTTCTGACTGGTTAGTTGTTGTAGCTAAATTTTAAATCTTTCCTAGGGTTGTCTTACTAGTATTTCTGATAGTTAGCCGTATGCGACAAAATGAGTTACTTAAAATTGATTTCTCTAGGATAGGTAGCAGTTGTGAAGATGATGATGAGGATCTGGGTGGTTATCCTGATCTGATTTTGCTTCCTGGGATGTCATGCTGGTTTGAATGCAAAGGACTATTATTTTGCCATAGGCAGCTAGGGTTTGGGGTGTGTCAGTGATCTGCATGTTAAGTACACATGAGGTCTTCCTTGTGGATTCTAGCATTGAAGTTTTTTCCTCCTGTAACAAGAAGGCAGTAACGTGTGATCATAGTTAGCCTATGGTGTTGAAACCAATGTAATTCAATATCAGATTTGATCTGATCTTCCTGGGTTTCTATGTTTTTCCTGCATTCTTTTACTTCTTGTTGTACTGGATGGTTGTAGACCATTTTTTTTCTCTAAATGATCTGTAGGTTGTTACAATCCTTGTTCCTATAAGAGGATTTTCATGATCATTTAGAAGGGGTCTAATTTTTGGTAATCTGAAGGGGTTCCAGTCTTTTGGTCCCATGAATGTTCTTCCTTGTAATATATTTCCTTCTTCTCTACATATAGGGTGCTCCCTCTTTCCTTTCTATCTATGAGATTACAATTTATGTTCTAACAATTTGTCTTATGTATGATATTTTAACATATTTGTACTGCTATCATATTGTCTCCATCTAAGTTTTAAGCTTATTGATTAGAGCATCAAGGCTATTTTAGTCTTTCTATTTGCATTTCCAAATTGTCTGCAATAGAGTTGTTTTCACAAAAGCAACTAAGTTTAGGACTAGTTTTTAGATGTGTATGAGCTGGGGTATCAAAGATGTCTCATGATTATCTTCTAGTGGATGCTAGTTAATGTATTACTTATTTATAGGTCTCTTCTAAGTGAAGGGTTAAAATCTTTTAAATAGTTGATAGCATGTCTGGGTACACAGGTGGATTGTTGATGTATGATCTGATCAATGGTGTATGTTTGATGCAAGGCACCAACATATTTGAATATGTTGTCTTCTTGTTTCATAGCTCTATTGCTATGAGGTATTTTACTTTGTTTCTCATTAGATAAGGCACTCGTCTATGACTTAAAATATTTTAGGGGTCCATTCAACACAACATCAATCATTGAAATGAAGAACCTTTCCCTTTCATTTTGGTAGTAGGTAGTAGGAGGGCCTTTCTAGTTTTTAGATTCATTTCATGCAAGCAGGTTATTGCATTAGGTTTGGTTCATTAGGGTACAAGATACCTATAAGGATATGAAAGCTATTCCACAATAATATATTTATAGGCCTTTTGTTCATCAAGAAGAGTCATGAGTGTGCAGATAAGGTAGTACCCACATGAGTGATGTGGAGCTCAAAGAAGAATGAGGATGCCCTTGGTCCTCATCAATTGGCAATTTTTCCCTGTCAAACTTTGGAGTAGAGACTAACCAGTTTGTCATCATAGTGTTAACTTGACATTATGTGGAAAAAGTGGGAACCAACACAGCTTTCACCCCTTTGAGCAGTGTGCTATTGGATAGTGAGTCCTCACCCCTAACAAGGTTAATTGTAAAAGAATCCTAATAGGGTCCTGTTGCCTCACTTCTTATCATCTTTCCATGATGCCAAAGTGATACTCTTATATTACAAGTTAGGACTGGTCATGTAAAGTCTAGGTCTAGATCTCCTCTAAGATAGGAAATCTTTGCCAGGTTTCTCTTCAATTTGCCTTCATGTTTTAGCCAGGTGGGTTGTTTAAGGTCTCATTGTTTGGGTAGGTTGTAGTTCCCAATCTGGCAAAGATTATGGTGCTCCAAATGATTTTATTTTCAAAACAAGATGGTGCTTGAAAGCCTTGATCTCAAGATGTTTACAGCATATCAAAGGAAAGATTCTTCATGTAATGGAAGCAATGACAGAGCCAGTATTGAAATATCTGGACTTCATTCTAACAATGTGCAACTCTGATAAAAAAGATCCATTTTGTTTCTTAGTTGATTAGAAGGTTAACGTTCAGCGTGGTTGATGATCAGTCAGAATCTATGGCTATCATTATTTCACATAAAAAAAGTTACATGATGTTTATTTCATGCAAAATAATGACAAGGTGCCACCTGTCCCAGCAGGCCCATCTTTGGTATCACTTTATAAATGAGGTGATGAGTGTGACTGGTCAAATTAATTGATGTGGCAGCTCCTGATTTGTTGTAGTATTTCATGTAGTAAGGTGGGGTTATATTTTTATGACATCAGTTAAGATTCCAAATTAACAGATGGCGTATGATCTCGTAGAATCTTGTGAGCCCATTAGATCACACACCATCTGTCTGATTCTCTAGGTGTAAAGTCAGTAAAAGCAGTGCGTTTGAAATTTTTCATAAACAAATATGGTAGTCTGTGATTGGTCCAGAAAGTATTGAGTTGGCGGGTTGTCAGAAGGGTCTTGTCATCCGTAGAGAATCGACGATGAGCATGATTTTGGGTAGGATATGTCAGACGTATAAGATCTTAAGGTAACTATTGATTTTACCTTTTCAGAAGTGGAAAAGCGTAGGGGGTCCACTGCCAAGAGATCTACGGCTAGCGTATGATTGCGAGAAATATTCTTTCCTCTTGTGATCATGTGATCACCATCCGATGAGAACCTGTCAGGTGGGGCTGATGTTCTAAGTTTTTAGACATGATAAAGTGCAAAAGGATTATGACCGACTACCATCTATCCTGTGGACCTAGCTAGTGTTGAGTTTTGACAAATGCAGGAGATCTACAGCTATCATATGATCATGAGGAATATTCTTTCCTCTCACGATCATACGACCACCATCCAATGAGAAACTTGTCAGGTGGGACCTGAGACTTAAGGAAGAAAATGAATGAAAGGTTTGGCAAACTTGCAATTGAAGCAAGGGTGATTCCATTTACTTAGCTAATTTCATGTTTATTGTATTGGTAGTTGCCATTTTGCATTTGAATAGATAGAACGATTTTGTGTGAAGCTGTAATTACTTGCTAGATTCTATTTCATGTTGGTAATTGCAGTGAAAGTAATTCCATTTACCTTTCATGTATGATTCTTCTCCTATTCACCTTGTTATTTAGATGCCTCTGAATGGAAAGTACAATTATATATGGAGCTATGATTCCTGCTTGAATTCCATTTCACATTAGTAGTTGTAGTTTAAGCAATTCTATTTGTTGTCTATATATGATTCTACTTCTATTCTCATTAGTAGGATATGCATTCTTAGAGCAGGTACGTTTAAGTTAGAAGATTGTCTTCATGATAATCTGTGATCAACATTCCATTAAGGATTATAGGTTATCCACTTTATCCTTGCTTGAATTGTTTGTGCCTACAAATAATTTGGTTAAAACTCATAAGAAGAAATCTGATGATCAATAAAAAAACACATTCATTGCATATCAAACACAATCAGGGAGCTGTACCTATCAATTCAGAGGGTAGTGATAGATGACTTACACTGACCCAATTGTTGGTGACATCCTTTTTTTCTCTGACCTTGGGTGTTAAGAAGAGTTAGAGATTGCAAATCTAACTGGAGGACAAACTGTTAACCAACAATTTTTGGCAACTCTGCTAGGTAGGACTTTGAAAAGAAGATAAGATATTAATAAGTTTTTATCAAAATTTTAAGGCATCTTGGATTCCAAATTCACCAGGAGTGCAAAACAGAAGGGAAAGGTTGACCCAATATATGAAGAACTTAAACAAGTCAATTTCCCTATCCTTGAAGATATTTTCAAGAAAGGAAGAGCTAAGGCAAGAGAAATAGAAAATAAGAAGCCTGCTAATTTTCAGCTGTCAATAGTAGTTCCTTTGAGGTTAAAGAGAAGTAAGTCTTCCTCTCCTCACATTGGTAGAATTCCTATCTCTACCACTTGCAATTCATTTTTATTGCATGATATTGCACTTCCCCTCATAGTTTCAATTCAAGCGGTTGCACAGAATACGAGAGTAGTAAACATGGCTGTTCCTTGGGGAAATGCTATTGGACCATTGAATCTCACAGCAAATCATGATTTACCAAAAGCCTCTAGGAAGAATTTCCCAAGATTCAATGGTGACGGTTCAGTATCTACAGAACAACATATAAGTGCCTTTCATAAAGCATGTAGTGTGGTCAATCAACAACATGAAGATGTTGTGGTCAGGATGTTTGTAGACACTCTTGTCAGTGATACTGCAGATTGGTTCCAAGACTTACCCATAGGCTTCATTACCAGTTGGAATGCCATGAAATAGAGATTTGAAGGAAGGTACAAGAGTGTTGAAGATGCACAAAGTTTGTTATTGTAGCTTGCACAAATAAAGAAAGAACCATCTATCTCCATGAGAGATTTTAATGCCAAGTTTAATAAACTCATTAAAATGATTCCAGCTATAAGTGCACCAACCAAAGATAATCAGAAAACATTCTACATTAGCTCTATGCCCCTGGAACTTGGTTATCAGATAAGGAGAGCTAATGTGGTAGATTTACAGTCTACACAAACACTTGCAGTGGAAATGGAGGATGATATGATAGCCTCTAGAAGATGGAAAAAGGATTTTCATGCTGGTTCTACAAACAATACAACCAACACGTCAAATAGCACAGAGGTTGTGTTGCAAAGGTTATCAAATGAATTAATTGCATTGAAGAAATAGGTCGATAGGCCAGCCCATTCATTTTATCAACCATATCAAGAAGGACCAAGATTTCAAGCTGGAAATAAAAATTTGCAGTTTCCTGCCGCTCAACAAAGATTGGCAATTGAAGCTCCTCCAAAGAAACATAATTCAAATGCTTTTCATATTAGGACAAACCATGATGGTAATGTTGATGATAATATGATCAGACATTTACAAATTGAAGAAGAAGGAGAGCAAGGCATTACATATCTAGAAAATGAAGATTATCATACTCCTCATGGTGACTCCGTAATTTTATACTATGAGTATGAATCTGATTTAGAAAATGGAGGTGATTGCTTTGCTACTTTGGAGGGACCTCAGCTAACTATTATGACAAGAGGTCAGAAAAATAAAAACTAGACTTCTAATGTGGTTCCAGCTAAAAATTCAGCACCTTCTTACAAAGTGGACAAAGACAAAAGTATGACACCAAGCTCTTCATAAAAGGAGCAAAAAGATAAGTCATCTAATTCCTTTGATATCGTAAATTTTTGTGAAGAAACTAAAGTTCAAATAACTCCTATGGATTATCTAAAATTAAACTCAGATCAATTGCAAAGATTGGTAGAACATTGTAGGAGTAAAGAAAGTATTCATGTTAATACTAATATTAATGCTAAAAGTCAGGCCAGTACTAGCAAAGAGAATTCAATGGATGATGATTTCTCAATTCCAAGATTGTTTCATGAAGAAGAATCTATTGTTCATGCTACTTGTTCCAACCTAAAACCAAAACCTTTTTATGTGTCACTTTTTATTAATGGAAATAAATTGAGTAATTGCATCATAGATTCGGGAGCTTCAGATAATGTAATGTCTGCATCAGTTGCTAAAGCTTTAGGATTGCCTTTAACTAAAGTCTTTGGTAGGTGTTACTCTATGGATGCTAAACAAGTTCCTTTGATTGGTCAAATCAAAGATGCTCAGGTTGCTCTGGTAGCTTATCCTTCTAAAAGATTGAGACTCACTATTCTTGTAGCTGATATTCTTGAGAGTTATGGGATGCTTCTCAGTAGAAGTTTCTGCAAGGACTTGAGAGTGGAGATTAAATTAGATTTGTCTTTTGTAATTATTCTAGTGGGAAATAAAAAGGTGAAGTTAGAACTAGAAGGAAAGGCAAAGTATACAGTGATGAAATCAGATGATCCTAGATCACAAATTCTTTATCATGAAACATAGTTTGGAAATTATATGTTATATTATGACAACTCTGATGTTCATGAGGAATTAGACCAGGTAGAGGATAACCAGTTATGGACATTAGAATTTGATGGAAGTTGTGCTAGAGCTGGTTCAGGTGCTGGAATAGTTTTGATAGCCCCCAATGGAGAAGTTACTTTCCTAGCTTACAAATTGGATTTTAAAAACACTAATAACATAGCAGAGTACAAGGAACTTCTCCTTGGTATAGAGGTAGCTAAACAAAAGGGAGTTAAATTTCTCAAAGTCCAAGGTGATGCTGAATTGGTTGTGAGGCAAGTAAGAAATCAGTATGCTATTAAAAATAATAGATTGAAAAGTTATAGGAATAAGGTGTGGGATAAAATAGAAAGTTTGAATGCTTTCTCAATAGTCTTAGAGCCTAGAGAACAAAATTCCAGAGCTGATTCATTGGCAGTATCTGCATCTTTACTCCTACCTCATCCTGATTTTAAAGATCAAATTTTCAGAATGGAGGTAATGTTCAGACCTAAGGTGCCTGATAATGAAGAATCTTGGAAAATATTTGAGGATAATAAGCATATTTAGCAGTTCATAGAAGGAACAGGTCCCTTTGCTGACTTGTGTTTTGAAAATGATCAGAAGGAGGAGAAGCTATCAAATGAAGAAGAAGAATTAAAATCAAGTATTATTTAGTTTAAATAAAATAGAATTCCATCTCATGTTGTTTCCTTAGAGAAACTTTTTGATAAACATGATGCTTACATTAAAAAGGAGAGAAATAAAAAGGGAAAAACATGTGGAGAATTTGATGGGCTTAATATAGGGACCGAGGACAGTCCTAAAATGATCAATGTTGGAAAATGCTACACTTTTGAGGAAAGAATAAAAGTCAGAGAATTGTTGATTGAATTCCATGTTTTTTCTTGGAGCTATGAGGATTTAAAGAATTTTATGAATGGAAAATTTAGGCACAACATCCCTCTTAAATCTGGAGTATCACCTGTCAAACAAAAATAGAGAAATTATAATCCTCTGGTGGAAGGGGCAATTTTCAAAGAAATAGATAAAATGCTGAAAGCCAAGATCATTTATCCTATCCATCATTCTACCTAGGTGGAAAACATTATTCCTGTAAGAAAAAATAATGGAGAGATAAGGATTTGTGTGGATTTTAGGAATCTGAACCAAGCTTCCCTCAAAGACAATTTTGCTTTGCCTAACATGGATCATTTGTTGCAGACTGTGGTAGGATCAAAGATGATCTCCATGTTAGATGGATTTTCAGGATATAATCAAATACAGGTGGATGAAGTAGATCAATATAAAACAGCCTTCACAACACCATGGGGCATGTTTGCATACAATAGAATGCCATTTGGGTTAATTAATGCAAGTGCAACCTTTCAAAGAGCTATGGATTTGTCTTTCAGTGATTTGAAAACTAAAATTATTGTGATATATTTAGATGAATTGACTGTCTTTTCTAAGGAAAGGAAAGATCATCTTGGAGATTTGGCAAAAGTTCTACAAAGATGTAGAGATCAAGGCATCTCATTGAATCTGAAGAAATCAATGTTTTGTGTCACTGAAGGTAAGCTCCTTGGCCATATTATTTCTCAAGAAGGAGTTAAAATTGATTTGGATAGAGTTAGAGCTATTCAACAACTAAGTTTACCTTTAAGTAAAATAGGAGTTAAATCTTTCTTTGGGAAAGTAAACTTTTTGAGGAGGTTTGTTCCTGATTTCTCTGAGATTGTAAATGATATAGTTGACATGATGAAGAGTAATAAATTTTTTAAATGGACTAATGTTGGGAAGAATGCTTTTGAAAATATAAAAGGTGCTATTGCAAATGCTCCTATCCTTGTTCATCTAGATTATACTAAAGAGTTTATCATATATTGTTATGCATCATCTCATACCATGTCAGCAATATTAATGCAAGAAACTAAAGAAGGTATACAAGCCCCAATTGCCTTTATGAGTATGCCTCTGAAAAATCATGAGCTGAAGTATTCTCAAGTTGAAAAACATGCTTATGTAGTGGTGAGAGCTTTAAAGAATTTTAGGTTTTATATTTTGCATTCACATTCAGTCATTCATGTGCCTGATGCTGCTGTAAAGAGTGTATTAACGTAGCAAGATGTGGGTTGTAACAATAGAGGAGCTTGGATTGCTAAAGTTCAGGAGTATGACATAGACATTACACCAACAAAGCTAATAAGAGGGAATGCTCTTTGCAAGGCCTTAGTAGAGAATCAACAAATTGAAGAAGATGATCACAGAGTGCTCGTAGTAAGTCTGCAAGGTCCTTGGTTCTCAAACATTGCATATTTTTTGACTTATGGTGAATGTTCGGATGGATTAACTGCTAAAAAAAAGAGGAATTTAAAGAATAAATCCTTGAAGTATGTTATACATGATGATGTTTTATATAAGAAAGCAATTGATGGAACTTTTCTGAGATGTATTGATAAAGAACAGCAGGAAAAGTTATTGAAATATTTTCATGATGAAGCATGTGGAGGTCACTTCTCATCCACTGTGACAGCTTTCAAGATTCTGAAACAATGCTATTATTGGCTTGGCATGTTCAAAGATTCATATAAGTAGGTTTCAAATTGTGAAAAGTGTAGGATGTTTGCAGGCAAACCACAATTAGCTGCATTACCTTTGAAACTGGTGGTGATAGAGGCTCCTTTTCAGCAGTGGGGTTTGGACTTCATAGGACCTATCAACTCTTCTTCAAGTCAAGGACATTCATACATCTTGACTGCCACTGATTACTTTAGCAAATGGGTTGAAGCTAAACCAATGAAGAAGACTACATTAGAGGTGGTATGTGAATTCACTAAAGAACAAATATTGGTAAGATTTGGAGTTCCCACAAAATTGATATTGGCTAATGCTTCTTACTTTTCATCTTCAAAGATTGTTGCTTTTTGTTATGATCATGGAATTCAAACAGGGCACTCTTCTAATTATTTTCCTCAAGGTAATGGCCAGGCTGAGTCAAGTAATAAAAATATGATTAATATTTTGAAGAAGTTAGTTGCTAATAATCAGAGAGATTGGCACAAAAAGATATATGATGCTCTTTGGGCAGATAGAACCACTCCTACAAGAGCCATTGGGATTTCACCTTTTGAATTGGTGTATGGAGTAGAGGCCAGCTTACCATTTCCATTAGAACTTGCTGCTTGTAAGTTGAAAACCACAATTGAGGATGATGTTTTCAAGGATGGTTTAAAAAAAAGGATCTTGTATTTGAAAAAGTTACAAGAAGAAAGGGAAGATATGGTTGATAGGATCACTGAACATTAGAATCAAGTCAAGAAGTTGTTTGACAAAAGGGCAAGGCCAAGAAAATTTATAGAAGGTGATATGTGTTGGTAATTTGGCTAATGTGGATGCATAGATGTTTTCATTATGGCAACATATGATCTCTATTCAGAGCGTAGAATCTGGAATGCAAGTATGGCAAGTTGAAGGAAGAAATTGTCTAAGTATGGATATAGTGATCCTGATAGAGCACCTGATGAAGATTTAGTTGGCGATGTCCACTGGAGAAATATTTTTGTTTGCACAATTAACTAAAGCTTCTACAAAGTATGAGGATACCTCATCTCAGTGTGCATAAAGTTTGGAGCAGTACGGACGAAGTTATTCGAAGTTTACCGAAGATAATTTTTGCAGACAGAACAGTTTTGGAGACAGTATTAGCGAAAGAGTTAAGGGATTATTTTTGCTTGTCAAAATAATGACCTAATATTATGAAGGGATGACATCCTAGATTTTTACTCTTGGATAAAGATATTGGAAGCTGACCATATAAATTTATTAGTTCTAATAACTCATATATTAGGCATACTTGAAATATAATGAAAAAGTGTGTTATGTATAAAAAGAAAGAAAAGGATAACTTGTGATAGTTGTACATTGTGATAGAAGAAAAGGCTATTGATGTGAACTTGTAAGAAGTACCATACTATAGTCAGAAAAATTTTGTATTACCTATTTGGGCAGTGAGCTCAGCTGGTGATCGGGTTTTGTAATCTAACTCCTAATAGGGTTAAGGCTTCTAACAAGGCCTAAAGTCCTTTAACCAGGATAGATCTACTATATATTGTAAACTAACTCTTAATAGGGTCCAATATCCCTAACAAGATACTTTTGATTAGTGATCTTTTTGGGTACCATCCCCACTGGGGTTTTCCCTTGGCTAGGGTTTCCTCGAGAACATATCATGTTTTATGAGTTCTTTCTATTTACTGCTATGTTTGTTAATCAGCTTGATAATCTTTGTATGCACTAAAGTAATCTGTTATATCCATAAGTGGGCAAAAGAAAAAGTTTGTGAAATACTGATTCACCCCCCCTCTCAGTATTTCCTATTTCTAACAATTAGTATCAGAGCACAATTACTTGAAGAAGGAACATTCAAGGAAACCTTAGCAACTTGAGTAAGATCTCTATGGATATGGATCAACTTCAGAAGAATCTTGAAGAAGCTCTTGAATAGATTGATATGCTTACTGATGAAAGAAACTCCTTAAGAAGAAAGTATGAAGATGCATAGAATGCTATTGAAAAATTAAAAGGTAAGATTGAAGATCTGAAATCTGAAAAGAAATCTGATATGCTTGTTGAAGATTGTGATGAATTAGAAAAAGAAAATGAGATCCTTAAGCATGAGCTGAAGATAGTAAATCTGAAGCTTAGTATGAAAGATGGAAATTTGAGATTTGATAATGAAAAATTGAAAATTGAGAATGAAGATCTGAGATCAAGACTTGAAAAGGAAACATCCGAATCTAAAAAAGTAAAAGTGTAGTATGTGGAACTTGAGAAGTATAATAAAATTGTGAAAGGTGAATTAACTCAATCTAAACAACAACTTGAAAGGCTATATTCAAATAGTGATAAGACTGAAAAACAAACTTCTTTTGAAGAACCATTATTTGATAGGACTAGATTTGGATTTAGCATGTTTAGAAATAACCATGAAAGTAAGAAGCCAGATCTGAAGACATCTGAAAGTGTGGAGGTAGATGAGAACACATTGGAAGATCCACCTAAAGAAGAACCACCTAGAGAGAAAGAAGAATCAAAGCAAGAAGAATCAAAATAGGAAGAATCATCTAAAGGTATGCAAAGAGAATTCAAAGGTAGATGTTTTGCTTGTAATACTATTGGGCACATGAAGAGAGATTGCACAGGTAAGCAATTTAAACCTCTTAATGGACATTGTTATAATTGTCATAGTTTTGGACATAGAGCTAGCGAATGTAGAAGACCTAAAGTAATTTTGAATAATTATGATAGAATGATTGGGAATACTAACAATACAGATAAGAGATCTATTGAAGAAATGAATCAAAGAAAAGTGGTAGTATGTTTTAGATGCAACAAAGTAGGACATATTGCTAGAAATTGTAGGTCATAGATTAACCAGCAAGGATAGAGATTTGGAAACAATGGAATCATTTGTCAAATATGCAACAAGTTTGGAAACTCAACAAGAGTATGCAGAATGAACAATGGAGGTGATCATCATAACCCTAACCCTAGGAACAATGCAAGAAGGAATGAAAATGCAGGAAACAAAGAGAAAGGTTGTTGTAGCAATAAAGATGAAGTAAAATTTGATAAATGCATAGATCAAGGAGGTATATTCAGCACTAAAAGTAGTTAGGAAGGTAATGTAACTAATGGTAAGGATGAATCTTTACCCGACCCTCCTTTAAGTACTTAAATTATGTAAGTTTCTGTAGTTTAGAACTAAGGATTAGTGTAGATTAGGAATTTGAATGAGTTAAGTTTTGCACAATTAGATATATGTTTTTTATGTTGTACTAATGCTATGGTTAAGTGTACAAAAGAAAATATCATGTTTTGCGAGGTCGCAAAAAGTTTTATGGTTGCAGGTTTGCAGAATCAGCTTTTTGAGGTTTTAGCGGCAAAATGAATGAATGCGATGTCAGATCAAGTTAATGTGAAGTGTTATAAGGTCAAAATCAAAGTTATCATGATTACAAAGTGATTGAAAAAGAGATTTGAAAGAAGAAAAAGTGAATTGAGGATGATTTGAAGAAGTTTGGAAGCAGTTTGCAGCGACAATCATACCAAAACCCTAGATTTGCAAAGTTGAGGTATTTGTTGATCTTTAATCAGTTGATAAGATGGATATTTCTATGGTTCATAATGTTAAGGATAAGAATAGACCTAAGATTAAGAAAGAAACAATAGAACTAGCTGAAATTGATGATAGACTAGCACTATCATCCATACCAAACAAAGTATTACACATTGAGAATGTTAAAGGATATTTAGGTTGCAAGTTTGAAACTTTGGGAGATGCAAATTTTAGTGATGATTATAGGAAATTGTATAATCAAGACATGTCAGTTAAACCAACTTATGGGCACCTAGAGAACAATTAATTTATCAATTATTCCATGAAGTATGAATTTAATGATGAGGAATGTACCAAGATCATTTTAAGTAGAATCCACAATGGGAAATTTTGGATGGAGGATAGAGTTATTGATATAACTGCCAACCTAATTCATGATGTTACTGGATTATCAAAAGTTGGAGAGATTCCACTGAATGAAAAGAACATGAGAAATATTGTTTTAGACAACACTGGATCTAGTTATAATGGTAGAGGAATTGCAATAAGTAAGATTAAGCAAAATGATGTTAGGTACCTTTGCAAGATCCTAACAACTAAATTATGTGGTAGTTCAAGGGAAGATGACATGGCTATAGGAATGGTTCATGTAGCTTATCTTATGTGTATTGAGAAGAAATAAGTAGGCCTATGTGAAATTTTGAAAATTCAGTTATTTGAGAACTTAGAAAAGATTAAGAAGGCTAAGTACACATAGTTTAGGTTTTCATCTTTGATAACCTATATGTTTTTCCATATTTTGAGAATATTTCCTTACAAAATTGAATGGAGTGACAATGTGAACACAATGGAAAGAATAAAATCAGTCTATATGAAGCACCTAATTGATAAAGTCAATAACAATGTGAAGCTTGTATTGAAGACTTTTCAGAATATTGTTAAGAACAAATCAAGGATTCCTCAATCCTTAGTTCAAAAGCATAAAGATGACATTTGTTTTATGGTAGACACTGATTTCACCTACATTAATGCAGTTGAGCCTAGAATGGAATTCATAGACGCTCTTGGCTATGAAATATCTGAAGCAGAAATAGTAGGATATGTGAATAGACTATTAAAGTGTGAGTTGGATGGTCATGTAAATAGGTTTGGAACCTATGAAGAGAATTTCAAATCTGCAATAAGTTTGAAAGAAAAGAAGCAATCTAGTAGGAGAGTTGAATCTACTATGAAGAAAATAATAAAAGAATCAGGTATGTCAAGTCATGAGTTTGACATAGCTAAAAAGACTGCAGAAGCCTTGAAGCAAAGTGAAAATCTTGTAATTCCACCTATGGCATCTAGTGTAGACCCTATTGATCCTATTGCAGTAAAGGTAAAAGTTGAAGTACTTGAAAAAGATGAAGGAGATAAATCTTTTTCTCCTATTTCTAGCAAAAGAGTAAAAGTGAGTGCAACAGGAGCCGGCAAGAGACAAAAACTGATTGTACCACCTGTACCTAGAAAAGTAGCAGAAATTAAAGATGATGATGAAGTTTCAATCAAGAAGAAAACTTGGAAACCAAGAATTGAAAGAGTTAATGAAGATATATTAAAGCATGGAGACTTCACTAAGATAAATAAATTCTATGATTTATATGGATCATTCGACAGATTGAATTTTGAAAATGCAATGATTACACATATGATTTTGACAAATAAGAAACTTAGCACTATTCATGGTAAGATCCTAGAAGATTTGTATAACAGACTTGTGAATGGAAAATAGAGAGCACAAGAAGAGGACATAAAGATGAGAGAACATGTACTTAGATAGTTCTATGAAGTTGAGGATGAAGATCATTTGAAGAGATTCTTGAAGCCTTGTGGAACTTTATTGAGAACTAAGAGAAGAACAATCCTTATAATGGGAGGAAAAAAGGAGGAAGTATAGAAAGAGACTGACCAAGTAGTAATGCAAGTTCTTGTAGACATAGTTGTAGGAAAGCAATTTGAATTAGATCCTCAGCAGAAGCAATCAGAGGAACCGCATGCAGAGGAAGTTGGTATTGAAGAAGTCCCATCTTCTTCACATATCAATATTGGCAAAGAATCAATGGACATTGAAGGAACCAAAGTGACACTAGATTCAGATGATGCAGTATTTCATGATCTAGAAAACATTGTTGACAATTTGGCTTTAGAAGAGCAAGAGAAGATTACAGAATCAGAAAAGGATACAGAGGCAGTGGAAGCACAAAACTGTATCAGAATCAGTTCCAAAATAGCAGACAGTTAAAGGTAAACAAATTTTGATAGAGGTCACTACCCCTAGTGCACCTGATAGTAAGAGGAGACAAATTGGTTCAATTTTTGAAGACCTTAGAAAAGAGGTTGAAGATGATGATCAACTTGAGTTCATCACATCTCTTAATAAAATTATTGGAAAGAATAAGAAGGTGAAGGACCTTGAAGGCAAAGTTAGATTTTTTACAGAGAAACTTGAGAGTGTGATCAACACTAAGGTATTTGAATTAGATCCACTTGAGAAAGCTAAAATAGTAATAAAATCTTTTGACTCTGAATTTTCTAACTTAAAGGATATTGCTAGAATAAAAGTTCGAGAAGCCTTTGAAGTAGAAATGCAACAAAATTTAAGTGTAAATATTCAAAATGATATTGGTAATTTGGATGTATGCATAAAGAATTTGAGGAAACATTTTGAGAATGGAAAGAGTTTGTATATACAATGCACAAAATTAGAAATCCTAATAGCTGAAGAAGATAAGAAAATCAGAGACAAGATAGATGCAATTACAGCTGAAACAAACACCTTGACAAGCCCAAATGTAAAGATAAGTTCTATAGAGAAGAACATAAGGAAGTTAAATGATGAAATCAAAATGTTAGCAGAGGAGAAGAACAGAAAGATGATCAGGATTAACATCTTGAGAGAGCATATCTCAATCAAGACCTCAATTGTTGAAGACCAAATTGAATAGTGTCTTTCAGCAAAGACATCTTTTCAAAAGTTTAGCTTTAATTCCTTGTAAGCTTGTCAGATAGCAGCATACAGATTGAGTACTCTACTCAATGTTGCTGAATCCATTAGGAAGATATGGGAGAAAGATTTTGAATCATGGAAGTTAGAGTTTGGTGACTGTGTTGCAAGCCTACCAACTTTGCAATAGCTGATAACAAGGTATCAAGTTTTTTTTGAAATTTTTGTACACACTATCTTTGTCATTGTTGTCAAAGGGGGAGAGATAGAAGAAAATTGATAATATGTTGAGGAAGGATACTCATAGGGAGAGCTATTCTATGGAGTAAAATATTTTATATGTGTTGTATAACATTTTGCCACAATTTTGTGTAAATACTTTGAAGTTTTGTTTGCACACTTAGCCAATTTTCCCATATGTTGCCACCAATGACAAAGGGGGAGATTGTTGGTAATTTGGATAATATGGATGCATAGATGTTGTCATTATGGAAACATATGATCTTTATTGAGAGCACAAAATCTGGAACGCAAGTATGGCAAGTTGAAGGAAGAAATTGTCTAAGTATGGATACAGTGATCCTGACAGAGCACCCAATGAAGATTTAGTTGGTGACGTCCACTGGAGAAATATTTTTGTTTGTGCAGTTAACTAAAGCTTCTACAAAGTATGAGGATATCGCATCTCAATGCACATAAAGTTTGGAGTAGTACATACAAAGTTATTCAAAGTTTACCGAAGATAGTTTTTGCAGACATAACAGTTTTGGAGACAGTATTAGCGAAAGAGTTAAGGGATTATTTTTTCTTATCAAAATAATGACTTAACATTATGAAGGGATGACATCCTAGATGTTTTCTCTTGGATAAAGATTTTGGAAGCTGACCATATAAATTTATTAGCTCTAATATCTCATTTATTAGGCATACTTGAAATGTAATGAAAAAGTGTGTGATGTGTAAAAAGAAAGAAAAGGATAACTTGCGATAGTTATATATTGTGATAGCAGAAAAGGCTATTAATGTGAAGTTGTAAGTAGTACCATACTATAGTCAGAAACATTTTGTATTACCTATTTGGGCAGTGAGCTCAGCTGGTGATTAGGTTTTGTAATCTAACTCCTAACAAGGTTAAGGCTTCTAACAAGGCCTAAAGTCCTTTAACTAGGAAAAATCTACTATATATTGTAAACTGACTCTTAACACGGTCCAATATCCCTAACAAGATACTTTTGATTAGTGATCTTTGTGGGTACCATCCCCACTAGGGTTTTCCCTTAGCTAGGGTTTCCTTGAGAACATATCATGTGTTATGAGTTCTTTCTATTTATTGCTATGTTTGTTAATCAACTTGATAATCTTTGTATGCAAGTTAAAGTAATCTGCTATATCCATAAGTGGGCAAAAGAAAAAGTTTGTGAAATACTGATTCACCCCACCCTCTCAGTATTTCCTATTTCTAACAATGGTGCTACTATGGGATAAGAGACATGAGCCTAAAGGAATGCATTCAAAATTTTAGTCTTTGTGGAAAGGTCCATTTCAGATTGTGCACGTGAATCAAAACAATTCTTTCAGATTGGCATATCCTTTTGGAGAGTCTCTGCCATGTTCCTATAATGGGCAGGACTTGAAGCTATGTGAGATGCATGAGTGAAGAGCAGGTAACACTTGTGTAGTAGTTAGTTAGGTAGGTTTCCTTTTTGTGACATAGTTTAGTGGTTGTCTTTCATTTTGTTGCTACTTTCCTTTCGTTTAGTTTTGCCTTGTCAAGTTGCTAGCTATTTTGCGGAACCAAAGATTGCTAGAGTTCTTTTAAGCATTGTAATGCTTAAATCCCCAATTGGAGCCAGTTGTTGCCTCACTTCTTATCCTCTTTCCATGATGTTAAAGTGATAATCTTATATTACAAGTCAGGACTGGTCATGCAAAGTCTAGGTCTAGATCTCCTCTAAGATAGGAAATCTTTGCCAGGTTTCTCTTCAATTTTCCTTCATGTTTTAGCTGGGTGGGTTGTTTAAGGTCTCATTGTTTGGGTAGGTTGTAGTTCCCAATCTGAAAAATATTATGGTGCTCCAAATGATTTTCTTTTCAAAACAGGATGGTGCTTGAAAGCCATGATCTCAAGATGTTTACAACATATCAAAGGAAAGATTCTTCATGTAAGGGAAGTAATGACATAGCCAGTATTGAAATATCTGGACTTCATTCTAACAATGTGCAACTCTTATCAGAAAGATTTGTTTTTTTTCTTAGTTGATCAGAAGGTTAATGTTCAGCATGGTTGATGATCGGTCAGAATCTACAGCTATCATTATTTGACATAAGAAAAGTTACACAATGTTTATTTCATGCGAAATAACGACAAGGTGCCACCTGTCCCAGCGGGCCCATCTTTGGTATCACTTTCTAACTAAGGTGATGAGTGTGACTAGTCAAATTAATTGATGTGGCAGCTCATAATTCATTGTAGTATTTCATGCAGTAAGGTGGGGTCATATTTTTATGACATCTGCTAAGATTCCAAATTAATGGATGGTGTATGATCTCGAAGAATCTTGTGAGCCCATCAGATCACACGCCATCTGTCTAATTCTCCAGGTGTAAAGTTAGTAAAAGTAGCGGGTCCAAAATGTTTCACAAACATATATGGTAGTCTATGATTGGTCCACAAATTATAGAGTTGGCGGGTTGTCAGAAGGGTCCTGTCATCTGTAGAGAATCGACGGTGAGCATGATTTCATGTAGGATATGTCAGACATATAAGATCTTAAGGTGACCATTGATTTTACCTTTTTAGAAGTGGAAAAACATAGGGGGTCCACTGCCAGGAGATCTACGGCTGGCGTATGTTCGTGAGGAATATTCTTTCCTCTCACGATCATACGATCACCGTCCGATGAGAATCTATCAGGTGGGGCTGATGTTCTAAGTTTTTGGAAATGATAAAGTGCAAAAGGATTATGACCGACTACCATCTATCCTGTGGACTTGGCTAGTGTTAAGTTCTGACAAATGTGGGAGATCTACGACTATCGTATGATCATGAGGAATATTCTTTCCTCTCGCAATCATACGACCACCATCTGATGAGAAACTTGTCAGGTGGGACCCAAGACTTAAGGAAGAAAATGAATGAAAGGGTCGGCAAACTTGCAATTGAAGCAAGGGTGATTCCATTTAGTTAGCTAATTTCATGTTTGTTGTACCAATAGTTGTCATTTTTCATTTGAATAGACAGAACGATTGTGTGTGAAGCTATAATTGCTTGCTAGATTCTATTTCATGTTGGTAATTACAATGAAAGTAATTCCATTTACCTTTCATGTATGATTCTTCTCCTATTCACCCTGTTATTTAGATGCATCTGAATGGAAAGTACAATTATATATGGAGCTGTGATTCCTGCTTGAATTCCACTTCACGTTAGTAGTTGCAGTGTAAGCAATTCTATTTACTATCTATATATGATTTTTCTTCTATTATCATTAGTAGGATATGCATTCTTAGAGTAGGTAGGTTTAAGTTAGAAGATAGTCTTCATGATAATTTGTGATCAACATTCCATTGGGGATTATAGGTTATCTACTTTATCCTTTCCTGAATTGTTTGTGTCTACAAACAATTTGGTTAAAACTCATTCATTACATATCAAACACAATCAAGGAGCTGTACCTATCAATTCAAAGGGCAGTGATAGATGACTTACACTGACCCAATTGTTGGTGACATCCTTTTGTTCTCTCACCTTGGGTGTTAAGAAGAGTCGGAGATTACAAATCTAATAGGAGGACAAACCGTTAACCAATAGGTTTGACCTTTGACCAGGTCACTATACTTATTGCATTATAAAGATCAACTCCTAATAGGGTTGTAAGATCCTCTAACATGGATCATAATACACTAATATAGTTCTTAGTGGGTGTCAATTCCCACAAGGGTTTTTCCCTATTTGGGTTTCCCCGTAATCAAAATTGTGGTGTTTTGTTAAGTGTTCTTTCATTGTATTTATGCTTAATGTTATTACATACTTAATTGGATAAATAATTGAAACTTGTAGATAACTAATTCACCCCCCTCTCTCAGTTATTTCTTGGAACTATTCCTAACAATTGGTATCATAGCTAAGTGCCTCAGAGAGAAATTTTAACAACTTGAGGTTGATCAGATGAAATTATTTAGAAAAGAAAGTCCTAACTTTGATGGAGAGAACTATCTAGACTGGAAGAACAAAATGTTGACACATTTGTAGTGCATTTCTTTTACGATTTTTGAAGTAGCTACCAAAGAAGTTGAGATTCCTTCACTAGCTGATCTTGCAAAAGAAGATGCAAGCTTAAAGAAAAAGGAGATGTTCACTTCAAATGCTATTGCCAAAGAAGCCCTTATTAGTTCCTTATCTGATAGTGAGTTTTTAGAGATCCAGAAAATGGACAAAGCCTATAAGATATGGAAATAACTAGAAGACATGTTTGAAGGGGATATTCAAGCCAAGAATGCATGCATAAAGACATGGAAGAAAATATAAAATACATTGGAGATTCTACTTGATGAGAATGTGATGTAGGAGCATCTTACATTACAAAATAAAAGGGGGCATGATAAAAAAAAATGGAGAGGGAAAGTGACGAAAATTAAAAGAAAAAAAGAAAAAAAACAAGAAAAAAAAAAGAGAGAAGAAGAAAAAAAATGAAAAAAAAAAGACAAGAAAAAAAGAAAAAAAAGTTATTTCGTTTACGAAAGTGCATAGGTGGAAAATAAAATAAAATAAATATTTCATTTATCGAGGTGTGTAGGTGGCATTTCAGAAATTTGTAGAAAGTTCTTGCATTTAATATTTGTAGCTAGGTAGTTACAACTTTCTATTTTCTTATTGGCCCACAAAGGCAATGTAATTTTCTAATTGACCCACATGGTGGTGCTTAATATTAATTGGGTGGGAATTTAATATTTTTATCAAGGTAGTTGCATTTACCTTTTATCCCACATTGGTTGTGTTGCAATATCTTGGGTGGTAAATGCCTATATAAAGAAGGCATAGGAACATTCATAAGCAAGCTCTCAAGTTGTAGGATCTCCTATTAAGGAAGAAGTGCTCAAGTTGTAGAAGATCTTGGAGTTCAAGCTCTCTCATTGCAATCTCTCAAGTGGTAGAAGCTCTTGGGTTGTAAGCTTGAAAGATGTAAGATCTCATGTTGTAGATCTCATATTTGGATGAAGCTCTCATGTTGTAAGATCTATCAAGTTGTAATGATTTTCAAGTATTAATCTATGCTTTGTAAAGCATTTTATCTTCTCTTTGTCTCGATGTTGTTATGTTTTTGGTTATGAGTTGGTAAGGGTGGTGTGGCCCTCCATCAGTGGTATTAGAACAAGAGTTCTTGAGTGTGTAGATAGATCACCGAGTGTGAGGTAGTTTGCACTAGGACCTTGGGTTGGGTGAAGTTTTCCTTAAGAGGATGCGAGTATGGAGAAGAGAAAGAAGAAGATGACTTTTTTGATTGGATAGATTTTTAGAATTCCTAGACTTGAGAAAATTAGAGAGACACATCAAGAAGAGACAAGAGTTGCAATACTGGATTTGAAGAAGCAAGTGGTTGAATTAGAAATAGAGCTGAAATAGAGAAGAGTGATTCAAATAGATGATGTCAATTCTTTGGATGAAAGAAAGAAAGAATATACATTGGAGTATCATGCATGCGATATAAAAGAAGAGGTAGAGCATGAAGATGAAAAGATTCATGAACCTATAATTGAAGAAGATGATTTATTAATGAAGATTGTAGTAGTTGAGGAAGAGTGGAATACCTTAGTTGGAGGTCAAAGTAGAGAAGTTATTACATGCCTTGTTGAAGACACAAAAGAAGAAAACACAGATGAAGATATGAAAGAGGTAAATTTTTATGAATTATGGGATGCTAACTTTGAGATGGATTTAAAAGATAATGATGATGGTTTATATGAGGAATTTGCAAGTTATGTTTGGTATGCAATAGAATGTTTGTATGGTGTTCCAGAGTTTATTACAAATGCATTAGATCCTACAAGTTTGAAGGAGAATGAGAGTTACAGATGGATGAAGTTGATTGCAGAGGAGTATTGTCGACAACATATACTTGTGCCAACTAGGTGTTGGAAAATAAGGAAAAAAAAAATATATTGGGAGCGGATACTTGTTCCAACAAGGTGTTGGAAGAGAAGGAAAAAAAAATCAACAGTGGTTACTTCATTTTGTGAATCCATATTCACAAAATTTTTTCAACCTTGGGTGTTTGATGCAAGAGCATCTTGCATCATAAAATAAAAGGGGGCATGATAAAAAAAATGGAGGAGAGAGAAAGTGACGAAAATGAAAAAAAAGAGAAGAAAAAAAAGAGAAAAAAAAAGAGAGAATAAGAAAAAAAAAAAAAAGAATAGAAAAAAAAAAGAAAAAAAAAAGAGGAAGAAAAAAAAGAAAAAAAGTTATTTCATTTACCAAGGTGCATAGGTTGAAAATAAAATAAAATAAAATAAATATTTCATTTATTGAGGTGTGTAGGTGGCATTTTAAAAATTTGTAGAAAGTTCTTGCATTTAATATTTGTAGCTAGGTAGTTACAACTTTCTATTTTCTTATTGGCCCACAAAGGTAATGTAATTTTCTAATTGACCCACATGGTGGTGGTTAATATTAATTGGGTGAGAATTTAATATTTATATGATGGTAGTTGCATTTACCTTTTATCCCACATTGGTTGTATTGTAATATCTTGGGTGGTAAATTCCTATATAAAGAAGGCATAGGAGCATTTATAAGCAAGCTCTCAAGTTGTAGGATCTCCTATTGGGGAAAAAGTGCTCAAGTTGTAAAAGATCTTGGAGTTCAATCTCTCTCACTGAAAGCTCTCAAGTGGTAGAAGCTCTAGGGTTGTAAGCTCGAAGGATGTAAGATCTCATGTTGTAGATCTCATATTTGGACGAAGCTCTCATGTTGTAAGATCTATCAAGTTGTAATAATTTTTATGTATTAATGTAAGTTTTGTAAAATATTTTGTCTTCTCTTTATCTCCATGTTGTTATATTTTTGGTTATGAGTTAGTAAGGGTGGTGTGGCCCTTCATCAGAATGTTAGAGCCTACAATCAAAAGATTAATGAAGTAGTTGCAAGAATTAGAAATAATGATGGAGAAATCTCAGAAGAAGATATAATGGATAAATTGATGACTACCTTGACTCTAGAATATAACAACAAGATATGCATCCTAGATGAAACTATATAGTCCACAAAAGAATTTAAAAGAGAGACTTTAATCAGCAAGCTTTCAGCCTTTGAGATATCAAGATTGAAGGCAAAGCCTAAAAGTTAAACAACATTCAAAGCTTTAGTACATGGTAATAAATCCTTGAACACCTCTAGTAATTTTGATAATGATGATGATGAGAAAACACTAGATAATTTCATTTTTATGATTGCTAAAAGAGAAAATAAAGGAAAAGGAAATTATGAAGGTCAATTACCATTAAAATTATTTTCATGTAATAAGATTTGTCACTTTGCATCCAAATGTCCTACAAGAGTTAACAAACTTAAAAATAACTACAAGCCTAAGTATACAAATGAAAGTTACTATGTTGGAGATGGAGTATCAGATAAAGAATCAGTAGAGGATGAAATAGAATTCATTTCTCTTGAAGATGAAAGAATGCACAAGAGTTAGCATTGATTTCACAAGATGACATCAGGACAAATTGGATCATTGACAGTGGTTTCTCACACCACATGATAGGAGACAAAGATATATTTGTACATCTAGATAGATACAAAGGAGGCATGGTTAGATTTGGAGACAACACTCTTAAACCTATCATTGGTAAAGGAGCCATCACCTTGGATGGAAAGAACAACACTAATGATGTTCTACATGTTGATGGTTTGCAGCACAACCTACTAAGTGTTGGATAGTTGCTTGACAAAGGATACCGGTTGGAGTTCAAAGATTAAAAATGCATCATTAATAAAAAAGAAGGAGAAATGATTGCATTAGGCTCAAATAATAAAGGTAATATTTTTCATCTCAATTCGTAAGCAAGTTGTTTTGTTGCTAAAGTAGATGACAATTAGCTATGGCACAAAAGACTATGTCATATCAATTTTGATAACATAGTGAAGATAAGTAATGTAAAGGTAGTAAGAGATCTTCCTATAATTGCAAAACTGGTTGATACTATTTGTAGGGAATGTGTGATGGGAAAGAATGTAAGAAATTCATTTAGAAGAAAGCATAATTCAACAGAGAATAAGTTGGATCTGATACATAAAGACCTATGTGGACCAACTCAAACAAGATCATACTATGGTGAAAGGTATTTCATTCTATTTGTTGATGGCTATTATAGAATGATGTGGGTTGCATTCTTAAAGGACAAATTAGAAGCATTTGACAAGTTCAAAATGTTCAAAGCTAAGGTTGAAAATGAGTCTCAATTGAAGATTACATGTCTGAGATAAGATAGAGGAGGAGAATTTACCTCTAACATATTTTATGAGTACTGTAAAGAACATGGGATAAAGAGATGGATAAGTGTCCCTAGAACCCCTTAGCAAAATTCAATTGTAGAGAGAATCAATAGGATCAGTCTTGACACAATGCACACCATCATGATTGAAGGAAAGGTCATGCACACCTATTGGAGAGATGCAGTCAATGCAATAGTCTACACTATCAATAAAATTCAATTGAGGCTAGCCACAAACAAGACACCTTATGAGCTATGGTTTGAGAATGAACCTATGGTGAAATACTTCAGAATCTTTGGAAGCAAGTGCTACACTAAGAGAGATGCAGCAATTGAAAATTTTGATGCAAGAAGTGATGAAGGTATTTTTCTTGGTTACTCTACTAAAAGAAAAGCTTATAGATGTTTTAATCTGAGATTGAAGAAGATCATTGAAATTTCTCATGTTAAGATTCATGAGAAGTTTATGCTTCAAGGGAGATACCATGATTATGCACCTATGATTTAAGAAGAACCTAGACCTACCAGCAGTGAAGCAATTGTTGAAAAAATGTTTGACAACATATATGTTCTATTCAATGACCGTGAAACAAGTGAAGAAGAAACACAAAAGGAAGATCAAAAGGTCACACCTAATGTTCCTAAATTCACATCTAGATATCATTCAAAGGAAGATAGCATTGGAGATCAGAGTAGAAAAAGTCATGACAAGATCAAAAGCAAAGAGTTCCACAAAAAATGAATAGGTATGTTTACTATCATAGATTGAACCCTTAAGTGTTGAAGATGCATGCAATGATTCAAATTGGTATGAAGTAATGAAATAAGAGCTAGATCAAATAATTAAGAATGATACATGGGAATTGGTCCCTAGGCCTAGTGATAAGAATGTGACTAGAACCAAGTGGATATTCATAAATAAGATGAATAAAGATGGAACACTAGTAAGAAACAAAGATATATTAGTATGTAAAGGGTATGCACAAAGAGAAGGAATTGATTATTCAGATACATTTTCCCCTGTAAGAAGATTAGAAGCCATAAATTTGTTTCTAGCTTATGATACATACCAAATTTTCAAGGTATATCAAATGGATGTTAAGTCAACATTCCTGAATGGAGAGTTGAAGAAAGAAGTTTACATAGAGTAGCTTGAAGTATTCACCTTATCAGATAGACCTAATATGGTATGCAGATTGAAGAAATCCCTCTATGGACTTAAGCAAGCCCCTAGAGCATGGTATGAAAGACTTGATGGTTACAAGACTAAGATTGGATTCAAGAAAGGAGCATTAGATTGTATCTTATTCATAAGAGAGACATCTGATGGAATATTGTTAGTTGCTATATTTTTTGATGACATTATATTTAGTGGTAATGATAAGATTAGTGTAGAATTTTCTAAAGAGATGCAAAGCAAATTTGTAATGAGCATGATTGGTTCCATCAAGTATTTTTTGGGATTCAATGTGCAATAGATAGACAAAGGTATATTCATAAATCAAACTAAGTATGTGAAAGAGATCTTGAAGACATTCAAGATGGATGATTTCAAGCCACTAAGTACCCCTATGATAACATGATGCAAGATTTCAAATGAAGATGATTCACAAGCAATAGACATAACCTTGTATAAGTGTATGATTGGAAAACTTATATATCTTACTCAAATCAGACTAGACATTTCCAATGCAGTTGGTATTGTTGGAAGATTTGTAGTAGAACCTAAGAAAAGTCATCTCATAATAGTAAAAATAATATTCAAATACTTGAATGGAACCTTAGACTATGGTTTATGGTATCTTAATTCAAATAATGTAAATCTTCATGTATATAAAGAAGCAGATTGGGTAGGATGCGTGGATGATAGAGAGAGCACCTCTTAAGGAGCTGTATTCCTTGGAGATAGACTTGTTACTTGGACAAGTAAAAAGAAGAATTGTATCTCTCTATCAACAATAGAAGCAGAGTATGTTGTAGCAGTATTGAATTATTATACAATTGTGTGGATCAAGAAAATGATAAAATACTTTGGTATTTAGATTGATTATCCTATTATTATTCATGTGATAACACTAGCACCATCAATATGTCAAATAACCCTGTGATGCATGTAAAGATAAAACATATTGAGATAAAGTATCACTTCGTAAGAGAGAAAGTAGTAGAGAAATAAGTAATGGTGGATTATGTAAGTACAAAAGATTAGCTAGAAGACATATTCACAAAGCCTCTACCACAAGATACTTTTGAGTATCTCAAGAAGAAGTTGGGAGTAATTTCCTTCCCTGAATTTGGTTAGAGTTTGTAGAAGTGCATCAATCCTCGATGACTGATGAAAGGTTGACTACTCTATCTCAGGAGTAGTACCATTGCTTAAAATGGTTTGGCGCCCTTTTCCATTAATGTCAAAGGGGGAGTATATATGAAGTCAAGAAAAACAAGACAAAAAAGAAGGTAGACAGTAAGGGGGAGCATATTCAGTAATGAATATGAAGAAAGGAGAAGTTACATCAGTTGATATTCAGATCCTTCTGCTATTGATGGAGGATCCATCCTTGGGGTAGTATTGCTGAGGAAATGGTGAATGTTATAAAATAATTGATCATTTAGATTGGTGGTGTTTTTCATTCCATATGTTGCCATCAATGCCAAAGGGGGAATTTGTTGGAGATTTGTCAGAAAGTCAATTTTCCATCTATATGTTTGTCATTAATGACAACATATGGTAAGAAACATGTGTGGAAGAATGATGGAGAGTGCATTCAGAATATGATGCATGGATATGTTATCAATATGATATCATAGACACAAAGGTTGATTCTGAGTAAAGATAGTAATACACTTGTGCATATCAGTGAGTGTTCTTGACAAGTCTCAAGAATGGTTCTATATGTGATTGACTGTACAGTTGTAGTAGAGCCTTGTGTTAGGAATGGGAACACTGAGATGGGGGCGGGGGGTTGAATCAGTGTTCACTATATTTAATCTTTTTACTTTACTCTTGAAACTTAACTTCAATGTAACCAAGATAGACAATCACAACACATAACACAAATATTATTATGGGGAAACCTAAGTAGGTAAAAACCTTGGTGGGAATTGACACCCACTAATAACTGCACTAGTTTATTATGATCCTTGTTAGAAGATCTGTAACCCTATTAGGAGTTGTTATTTACAATGATTTTAGTATAGTGACCTAGTCAAAGGTCAAACCCTATTAACATTATTTTACAATAACCCTATTAGGGGTGGGGACACACCGTCCTAGAGCTCACTACTCAAGTGGTGAAGGATACAACCTTCTAATATCAGATACACATTATATTTGTTGGATGAATTGGTGTTGTGACACTACTTGTTTGATCAGTTCCTTTGATGTGTTGATGCTTCAACCTCTTGTGAAGCACTACAACATAATGACTACTCTTCACATACTTCTTCTCTTCTCTTCTTTCTCTATATTCTTCTCCCTTCTCAATTACCAAGGTGCATGTCATATTTATGTGTGCTTACAAAACAATTAACTAGGTCAGGCCTTTAATCGACTACATACAATGCTTCCAAGTGAATTAGCTCAAGCATGTTTACAAAAAAAGATTTTTATATGTCTACAACCTAATTACAATAGTTTCATAGCCTTTACAAAAAATTATTATAACTGCTAATCAAAATAAAAATAGTCATCTCCATACTCAGTTCTATTCAATTGTTCACTAGTTGTACCTCTTCAACTATCTGTATCTTTTTCATACTATCGCATCTGATCATGCACTCCTAGACTTAGCATGAATACACACTGACCATATTAAATTCAAAGGTGCATACCATAACTCGTTCATACGCACATGCACTGATGCTTTGATCTTATGGTGCTCTACTAACTGTCTAGTCTTCTATACTTAGCCATATTTTGACCTTGTGATAAAGTGTGCTAACTCCAAAACTCTATATGAATTTTTTGCCATAATGAAAAACTAAATATAGTCATATAATTTAGTATATTCAACTTTCCAATAATCTCCCCCTTTTTCATTACTGGAAACAAAGGAATATGGTGAAGTTACTAACTATTCCCTTATACAAAATTTCTAATATATAATCTAACTTATATCTCCCCTTCTATATTTTTTCTTTACATTATTTACAAAGATCCATATTCTTCTTTCTACATAGTCTACTCCCCCTTTGAAATTAATGACAAAGGTGCTCAAAATAATGTATTCACAAGTACTTATAAAGTGAAGACATCCAGATATGCTAACTTCAATTTAGCACTACCATTCTGCCAAAATTTCTTCAATGTGTCTACTGTTTGTAGATTGTTGCATAAAGCATATGTTAACTTTTCCATCTTCTCTAGTTCTATACATGGAACTTGATCATATTTCACCATAGTGGCATTGATCTCCTTAATGTTCTGATTCAAGACCTCTAGTGAAGGCACAAGAGCATTTCTTAGTTGTTTTTGCCTTGCCCTTATTTTGCACATTTCTTTTTCTGTCCTTTCTATCTTGTCCACTTGTCCCTATTATACATTGTTACACATGTTGATATCTATACTAGGATCTTCTATAGATTTTTTGACTTGATATATCATGGCATCTACCTCCTAAATTTTCTTATAAAGATCTATTGTCAGCTTATCTTGGTTCATGCAGTCTGCTATTGTTGGAAACTACAATTGAAATAATTGTTGTATTGTCATTGATGTCAAACTTTAACTGGTAAGATTGTTGCTACTTAGGAAAGTACTATATCTATTTGAGTGTTACTAAGGGGATAGGCAAGGTTGGTAACAATAGCACCTAAGGAAAGGTTGAGTTATCTTGATACTAAAAAGTGTACTTGACTATGTTGCACAATGATGAGATAATGTATTGTTTATACTAGTAAGATTGAAGACTAAACTGGTAGGCTTGACCGAGCAAAGAATGGAAAAATCATGTTTAAGCCAAGTAATGTTAGCGTCGACTGAGTCAATGTATGTCTAGAAAAATTATAGTGTCGACCAAACAATAGTTAATTGCTGAGGAAGACAATGTAAGTGGAGGAAATATTTTTAGTAATGACCGAGCTTTCTACATGAAGACCGAGTAGTTGATCATAGTATTGACTGAGCATCAACAATTTTATATCCGAATAGAATTTAGTTTTGGAGCCAACATTGTTGAATTCTTGGATTATGTAAAACTTGTTGACTTTATTTATTGATTGTTTGAAAGCATTAAATGCATTATAAAATGTTTTATTGTAAATCTTTAAGAGATGTGAGATGATTCTACAAAAGGATCCAAAGAACATGAAGCGGGTAGATTCAATGAATTTGACCTAAGCTTAAGATCTACAAATGAGATTGAGCGGTATAAGATGAGTTAACCTAATTGAGGAAAGTATAAAGGGAACCTGAGCATTTGGATATGCAAGTGCATGGGTGAATGGAGAATGTTGGAAGATCAGTAAAATTTTATTGACTGAATAAGAAGAAAAGGCTAGAGGAGAATTGTGGTGGTTGTTTGAAGAAAAGTTCCAAGAAGATCAGAGATGGAGATGGAAAAGTTTCAAAGTCAGTAAACCAACATTATTGTATGGAATCAGATTTGATATTTGCAAAGTGAGTTGTATATTTTTCAGATAAATATTGCTGCTACTTTTTAACCATTGTAATGGTCAAAATCCTTTTAACAAAGGTTGACCTAACAATTATATGTTAAATCCTTTGAACAAGGTTTCATTCTAATTGAGTGTATGCAAGTCCTATGACAAGGCTCACTTTTAACAAGGTGATTGAAATCCTTTAACTAGGTCACACCTGACAATGTGTATTGTAACCTTTGATAGGGTTGGCTTTTCACCAAGCTCACTTCAGAAGAGTGAAAATAATAGTAGCATGTTACAAAGTGGTTTTTCCCAAATAGGGTTTCCAATATAAATAATGGTGTTAATACTTGCGTGAATGTTTTGGTTTGAACATTTCTATGTTTTACAAGTTAAGTTACATCTAGGTAGTGGACTGCATTATTGTATGTTTCTATTATTGAATCATTGTTGACCAGGTTTGTTTTGGTTATTGGATCTGATTTATGGAAAAAAATTTAAATTTTTTTTATACATCAGGACTTGAGAACTGTTGGCATTAAGCAGAATTGCCACTAGTGACAACACTTATTTGCATTGTAAGTGTAAACCTAGAAGAACAGTGCAAACTAAGCAGAGCAGTGAAAACTGAGCAGAACGGTGCAAATTGAGCAGAACAGTGCAAACTAAGCAGAACAGTGCAAACCAAGCAGAACAGTGCAAACCGAGCAGAACAGTGCAAACCAAGCAGAACAGTGCAAACTGAGCAAAACAGTGCAAACTGAGCAAGACGGCGCAAACCGAGCAAGACAGTGCAAACCGAACAAGATAGTGCAAACTGAGCATGACAGTGTAAACCGAGTAACATTATGTCTACCGAGTCACTAGTATTTACCGAGTTCAAAACCTACCGAGTGGTTAGTATGAACTGTGCCTTCACTTCTACTGAGTGCATGAAGATGCTGAGTAATGCAGTAGACGCCAAGTATCAGAAAGTCACCGAGTTAGTTTGCAGGAACCGTGTAACCATACTTGGGCTGACTTAGTGGCACTTATGTTTATTTGTCAAGCCAACTTTGTAATTGTAATTAATTGTTTAGACTTGTATATAAACAATGTTGTAAAAATGTCAAGATGTAATAAAATGAGTATGAATGTGAAAAAGAAAGAAAGGCAGAGATAAGCGAATTACAAAGGGCTATAGTAGTATAGGGAACAACAAAGACAAATTCATCACAGAAGGTGATCAGTACATCAGCAAATCTCAATCAGCAATCCAGTTGCAAAGCAAGAGATCTACTGTTTCATCCTAACAGGTGAAACAGTACTAAAATCCTTTAACCAGGTAGACTTAATAGTCTTTTGTAAAATCTCTTTACTGAGTGCATACTTCATTGTATGTTTGTAAATCCTTTAACAGGGTGGATTTAGCAATCCTTATTGCTCCTAGCAGGGCAGATCATCATAAGTGATCAAATTGTAAGCCTTAACCGGCCAACTTTGTTCTACAGTACTAAAGCTTTGTGGGTTTCATCCCCACCCCAGTTTTACTTTCTTTTTGGAAGGTTTTTGGGTAACCAAATCTATGTGTCATTGTTGTGAATGCTTTTAAGTTTCATGCTTTCTATATGCATAAGGAAAAAGTGAACTATATGTTAATACATCTGTAATTATAAGAAAATTTGGAGTTACTGATTCACCCCTCCCCTCTCAGTAACTCGGTTAATTCCTAAATATTTCCAACAATTGGTATCAGAGCAGAGTTGGTTCTCAAGATAAAGCTTAACTAGCTTGAGCAAAGATCTAGGATAATGGAGGTATTCAAACTGAACAAGGTGATTGAAAATGAAAAGTTAGATCTGGAAATGGCCATAGCTAAACTTAAAGAAGCAAAAGAACATCTTTCCCAATTCCTAAAAAGAAGGAAGGAACTTGCAAATCAGATGAATGATCATAATTACATTGAAGAAAAGATTGAAGATCTTTTTCCCTCAAATAGCTTAGATGAAGCAAACAATGCTGTCAAAGAACTCCTAGAAAAGAATGGGTCTCTGTAGGAAGAAGTGAGAAAATTAAAAAGAGAACAAGAGCTACACTCAACAAGATTTTGTGAGATCTTAGAACAAAGAAACAAGTTGAAAGATGAATTAGATGGAAGGAACAATGAAGTCCAAAATAAAACCCTTCAGCTAGAAAACCTAATTGATCAGATCTCCCATACAAATGAGGAAATTCTAAATCTAAGATAAGAAATAGAAAGCACAAGAGAAGAACTAAGATCTAAAAAGGAAATCAATCTAAGATTGGTGGATGACCTAAACGCCAAAAAACAAATCATTGAAGGAATGCTGAAAAGCCAAGAAGACTTGAATCAGCTGTATGAGTGAAATCTTCATAGGCAGAAAGGAAAAGCAGGACTTGGATACAAAGGAGAAGGTGAATCTTCTAAGCAAGGTACTCAAAGAAATTAGAAACCTACTTGTAATCATTGTGGTAAAATAGGAAATACTTCAAATAAATGTTGGAGCAATGAAAAAGTAGAATTCAATGGAAAATGCTACAACTGCAATCAACATGGTCACAAAGCAAATGAATGTTGGGAAAAACCAAGATTCAGAGGTAATTGTCACAAATGCAACAAACAAGGTCACAAAGCATCTGAGTGCAGATCCAAAACATTCAATCCAGTAGAACAAATTATGAAAGCAATGTTTGGATGGGACTACAACACCTGGTGTAGATGTCATTACTATGGAGAATATGGACACATTGGCATGAACTACATAAAACATCATCTAAGGAAAAGAGATACTACCGTAAGATGCTTCAAATGCACTAAACTCAGTCACATAGCCAGAAACTGCATGAATGCTAGTGAAGTTGAAGATAGAAAGAAGAATGAAGCAACTAAGGTCAGGAAATAGGTGAGACAAAAGTGGATTCCTAAATCTACCGAGCAAACCAGTCCAAGTAATGGAATGGGTGGCTCTACTGACTCAAACTAAATTTCCAAGAAAGCACTGGAACTGTATTTTCATAGACAAACTTCAAGCAGTTCCAGAACCAAATTAAAAGAAAGATCCAAATCAGCATACAAGATGCAGTAAGATCATAGGAAGGTTGGTATCAATCTTTACCAAGCAAGGTTAGTATTAGTTTTCACCGAGCAAGGTCGGTACCAGTCTTTACCGAGTGAGGTCAAAGCAATATGAATTCTCGAGTTCACCAAGTTGTGAAGTCTTTACCGAGCAATTAATTCTTAGTGGGTGACAGTCTGTCAGAATTCATACCCTAATTTGTACTGAGCATTAATGACAGAGTTGTAAACAAAAGGCAAGAAATCAAACTCATTCCTCACCGTGAACTTTAGCACTTTGAGAGCAGAAAATTTCAAGAGCAATCCAGTGATTCAAATACTTTTGCGAAAAGAATTTTTTGTGAGCTACCATGGCATCATCCAGCACTTCAGTGAAGAAAGGATCAGAAATGTTAGTCCAAGGGGAATGGAGAGCACCAGATTTCAAGATCATGCCCGCAATTGCAGCAGCCCTAGACCCAAACAGAGCTCAATCTCAGATTCCTCCTAAGGTACTACTTATTAACAATATTCGCAATCATTTCAACTGTGCAATTCAAGAAATGGGAAACCTAGAGCTAGATATTGTGCATGAGGAACTGTGTGTGGATGGTATTCTAAAACCCGAGCACAAACATCTAGAAGATAAGGGATTAGTTCACATTGCACATTTACCTCAAAAATTTTAGGAGAAATGGGTTAGATACATTCTCAGCCATGTACATGATGGCAAGATTTGGGTTGAGCAACCCATAGAGATCACCAAGAAGATGATTCATCAATTCACCGGTCTTCCCATGTTGAACAAAGCAAAAACTACCAAAACCCTAGGTCAGTCGAAACTGGAGAAGAAAACCCTAGCCGAGTGGGACGGTAGAGGCATGAAAGTTAGCAGCATTACCGATGCTGAACTAAAGTTTGGTACACACATAATTGCCCATAAAATATATAGTTCAAGTCGATAGAATAGTGTCTCCTGTGAAGCTATTGACCTAGCATACAAAGTGGTTAAGAATAACTTATCATTTGAACTTGCAGATTTATTGTTAAAATAGTTTAACAAGAACATGGAAAGCATTCAAACTTCCAAAAACAATCCATGTAAGTTTGGATCTCTACTGGTCTATTTATTCTTCTATGTTCAGAAATTCTTCCCTTCCAAAGGAAAAGTTGTATGGAGAAAAGATGTGCCAGTCCTTTATGAGATAAATGAATACATCTCAGAAATGGGTGAAAATTTTGAAAGCGTCATGGATAGTTATTTTGAGTCTTTCAAAGTGAAAATGAATGATAGATTCTGGATTCCACAGAAGTTGGTGGAAGATTATAAGGATGACATTTGTTTCATGGTAGACTGTGACAATGTATATATTCAAGTAGCTAAACCAAGGATTGTATATGTAAAACCTCTTCCTTATGAGGTAAATATTGATGAAACCAAGAATATCATTGAAGCCCTTCTTAATTAGCCTGTTAATCCCAAAGCTCCATATTTTGGAACATATGATGAAGCAAAGGTGAGAATTGAATTAAGCATAAAGCTTCCACAGGCGGTAAACAAAGGAAAGAAGAGGATAGCCAAAATGCAAATGCTAACCGAAGACAAAGGAGAAAATGATGAAGAAGAAGAGGAAAAGGATGAGAAAACAAAGGAACTAGAACCTACAAAGAAGAAAGGAAAGGTATTCATCACTAAGGCACCTAAGCCTCCCACTACTATATTTACAAGGAGAAGTGCAAGAGGTAAGGCAGACAAGGCAGACAAGGCAGACAAAGATATAGTATTCAAAAGGCCTCCTCTAAACTTTCAAGAGAGGATCAAAATTTTTAGAGAAGGATCAGGATCTAGAGTAAGTAACATAAAATCTTTTAAATATGAAACCAGATTGGAAGTAGAATAGAAGGAAATAGAAGATGTTGTTATTGAAAAGATGGGATAGTGGAAATACTCTCCTGATGAAATAGCCCCACAGGTTCCAGCAGTCTTATTAGATCCAATAAAAATGAGATGGAGCAATGCAAAGCAAACTGTAATAGACATATTTGATCAAACCCTGAGACAGTTAATGCTGAGCTTGAAAAATGATGAAATAAAGAAGGCATTAAAGGAAAATGAAAATAAGATGACACTAAAGTTCAATACTTATTTGATTCTGATCAACAATATTGAATCGGTTGTGAAGGCTGCAAATGCCACATGGAAGAACATATACCATCTTCACCAACCGAGTATTGAAATAGTAATAATAAAAGATATTGAAGATGACAGTGATGAATAAGAAGAAGCCACTAAGGTAGATGATACTGTGAGGATAGTAGCAGAAGTCATGGCATCACTTCCTACCTCTCCAGTAAAAGTTTCTACATCTAGCTTGAAGACACCTTCAAGCATGGTTGTGACAACTTCAACTTTTGTCCAATCACCTATAGCAACAACAGAAGCAACCACCATTTCTTCTACCGAGTTGCAGTCTCTCACTTCATCAAGTTTTCTAGCAGTAAGTATTCCAGTTTTTGATTCTACAAGTGTAAATACTTTAAGTTCTCCAGTAGATAGTATGCCAGTCTCTATAGCCAGTCCTACTATGTCTACTATCACTACTACTAAGGCATTAAGTATAGATAAGCCTAAGGCTCAATCGAGTATAAATTTTTTGGGTAAGAATATAGTAGAGGATATAGACCTAGATGAAGAAATAGAGATTCCAACATTAGATTTTGCAAATCTATCAGTGGACCAAATGCAAAATATAGGTGAAATCCTCCAAAGGAAAGCAAAGCAAAAGAATCTTAAAGAGGAGAGAGACAAGGAATATCAAATCATTAAGGATGCTAAAGACATTTTGTCTGATGCATTAGGTATTAAAGTAGACTCCTCTCAACATGTTTTGCTACAATTAGCAGAAGCAGTAAATAAATACAATGAGGATTCATTTGGGATAGAAAAGTTACTTGAAAGAGCCGAGAAGAGATTCAACAATAAAGTGCTTGAGCACATTGCTCAGCACATAGCTATTAATCAAGTGGAATTGTCTTCAGTTTTGTCAAACATTGAATCTATCTATTTGAATGTCACCTCTCTTTTGGCTAGACTGTGCAATATTGCCGAGTTCACAAAGGATGTCAAGGATAAAATGAATAAAATGGATGAGGATATGAAGATTAGCATATAGAAGCTGCAACTTGAACCAAGTTCAAGCTCTGCTCATCACATGAAAATCTCATACCTATCAAATATGTAGTCAGATCTACTGAAAGAAGACACAAGGATCCGGTCCACACTGCTAGACATCCAGAACATGATCCTTCCCATCATGAATACAATGTATAAGCACATTGAACATTCCAAAACATTGATTCATGAAAATCAGTTCTCTATAGCAGATCACATGATTGAACTCTCTGCAGAAGTCCAAATTGCAATCCAAACATGCAAGATTCTACAAGAAAATTGGGACAGAACCCTGGCACTAATAATGAAGGTACATTCTGATTTTCTATCAAATTTTGGATTCTCTCTGTAAATCACTTGTATATACACCTTTGGCATTATCATCAAAAAGGGGGTGATATGTATAGAAGAAGATTTGTATAGAAGAAAAAGTTAGCACATTGAAAGGGGGAGATAATGTATAAAGCCCTATGACAAAGACAAATTTTGAAAAAAAAAATCAAAAAAAAATCTCAGCATGATTCATGTATATAAGTTTTGGGCAATAAGTGTTTTTGTCAGTAATGCCAAAGGGGGAGATTGTTGGCATTAAGCAGAATTGCCACTAGTGACAACACTTATTTACATTCGGAGTGAAAACTAAGCAGAATAGTACAAACTGAGCAGAACAGTGCAAATCGAGCAGAACAATGCAAACCGAGCAAAACAGTGCAAACCAAGCAAGACAGTGCAAACTGAGCAAGACAGTGCAAACCGAACAAGATAGGGCAAACCAAGCAGGATAGTGTAAATCGAGTAACATTATGTCTATTGAGTCACCAGTATTTACCGAGTTCAAAACCTACTGAGTGGTTAGTATGAACTGTGCCTTCACTTCTACCGAGTGCATGATGATGCCGAGTAATGCAGTGGATGCCAAGTATCAGAAAGTCACCGAGTTAGTTTGCAGGAACCATGTAACCATACTTGGGCCGACTTAGTGGAACTTATGTTTATTTGTCAAGCTGACTTTGTAATTGTAATTAATTATTTAGACTTGTATATAAACAATGTTGTAAAAATGTCAAGATGTAATAAAATGAGTATGAATGTGGAAAAGAAAGAAAGGCAAAGATAAGCGAATTACAAAGGGCTATAGCAGTATAGGGAACAACAAAGACAAATTCATCATAGAAGGTGATCAGTACATCAGCGAATCTCAATCAACAATCCAGTTGCAAAGCAAGAGATCTATTGTTTCATCCTAACATGTGAATCAATACTAAAATCCTTTAACCAGGTAGACTTAACAGTCTTTTGTAAAATCTCTTTACCGAGTGCATACTTCATTGTATGTTTGTAAATCCTTTAACAGGGTGGATTTAGCAATCCTTATTGCTCCTAGCAGGGCAGATCATCATAAGTGATCAAATTGTAAGCCTTAACTGGCCAACTTTATTCTGCAATACTAAAGCTTTGTGGGTTTCATCCCCACCCCAGTTTTACTTTCTTTTTGGAAGGTTTCTGGGTAACCAAATCTATGTGTCATTGTTGTGAATTCTTTTAAGTTTCATGCTTTCTATATGCATAAGGAAAAAGTGAACTATATGTTAATACATCTATAATTGTAAGAAAATTTGGAGTTACTGACTCACCCCTCCCCTCTTAGTAACTCAGTTAATTCCTGAATATTTCCAACAGAGAACAACTGATTCATCCCCCCCCTCTTTGTTGTTCTAAATCATATGAACAACTATGAGTTTTCTTCTTTTGGATGCAAATTATTTCAGTGAAGCTTGACCAACTTTTAAGGAGTTGAGGTAAAGTGAAAATTTTTTAGATAGCTCATCCAATATTTTCTTAAGATACTTCTTTTCTGCTATCTTATCCATTGATTATTCTAGGCAGGAGAAGTTTTCCTTGAAGCTTGCTAGGATATTTCTAAGATCCTCTACTAAGTGTACCTTTTGTACCTTGGTCTCTACTAGTAGTAAATTATTCAAGATATCTATTGAGTTGACAAACAAGGGATTCCTCATTACTTGTTTTTCCTCGGCCTTCTCCATAAAAAGGACACTAATATTGATCAGGTCTTCTTCTCTCCAATAGTCCAATCTTGTAGTATCAGGAGTCAAACTTGACAACAATGATACTGATGGCATGGGAGTGATAGGTGTGATTTCCATCATTTCTATCTTAACCATCACAATTGTTCCAACTGAGAGTTCATCTAATGTTTCCTTTTCTACCTCCTTTTCTCCTTCTTTCTCTTTTTCATTTTCTTTCTCCTCCTCTTCTTCTTTACCTATTATGTCTTCTATCAATACTTCCTCTTGGTTCTTAGGTAAATATCACCACATAGAATTTATGCTTCTTGTGTACTAACAAAAGCTTCTTCAAATTTGTCCAAGTCTTTGTTAGTGGATGCCATTGATATCTCCACATTGTCAATCATAATTGTATCATCCTTTTGAGTTTCGGTCATGGTTGTAGACTTTATTTCAACTATGGACATTGTTACTAAAGGTGCTGAGTCCTGGGGACCTATCATAGGTACATTTGTGACCTTAGTTTCCTTTTTTTTTCTCAATAGGTTCTTGGCTTATGGGTGTAGGTAGTGGTTGCATGCATTTTTTCTAGAAACACCTTCTCAAAGGCTTGTTTTGTCTCCTTTATTATCTTCTCATAATCCTTGTTCATTATGTGTAATGTCCTCATCTTAGTTCTGAGGAATGGTTTCACCAATCCTAGTAGTAGTGTTTTCTCATCAATTGAACATACTGGCACATTTTCATCCAATATTTTCTCCCTAATTCTGAAGTCTTCCTTTGTTGCTTGTCTTTTTAAGGAATCCAAAATTTCCCATACATTATCCAAAATCTCTGACTTCAGTTCTAGAACTATCTTCTTGAACTTGGTCATATGTTTGATTAACATCTCATGGATCTCATACTTGTCTATTACATGATATTTTTCATAGAACTTAGCTATCTAATCTAGCCTTCCTTCCTCTACGACTATAGTCCTTAATACTTGAAGACTTGGTAGGTATCCTACCTCAGGAGGTGGTTGTGTATTTTTGCCTCTGATTCTTGTGGCTTTAGGTGAAGGGTGACTTGTAAAAGTTTTCTTCTTCCTCTTAGGCACCTTAGGAGATGCTTTAGTGGACTCCACATCAACTATATCTATCGGTGTAGGATTGATATCATCAATTTTCTCAACTTTTATCTTCTTTGTCTTAGGGTCATCTATTTTCTTTGTCTTGGGTTCTATAGAGTATGTACTCTCAATTTTCATAGCTATCTTAGCCTCTCCAACCTTATCCAGGTCTTCTTGGGTCACACCATGGATCTTCAATATCTCAGAGGTGATTTTAGTGACTTTTCTCTTGGTTGCTGCACTATTTAGGACTGCATCCACTTCCTTGGTCTTTTCCTCATAAGTTCCCCATCTAGGCTCATTAGGGTCCTTGGGTGCTGATAGTAAAACTTGAGCATAGGCTTCCAAGAATTGTTCCTCTACTTCATAGCCAAGTGGATGAATCCAGTTATTTCTAGGCTCAACAACCTCCATACAAGTATTGTCAATCTTCACCCTAAAACAAATGTTGTTCCTATATTTTTCAACAATACTTTTAGGTATTTTATACCTCATTTACATCTTTATCCTGAATGTTTTCAATTCTAACTCTATTTAGTCTCTTAAAGTTCTTTCAACTAATGCCTTAAGGTATATCTGATGCATTGTAGGTAAACTTTTGTCTAAGTATAGGTCAGATACCTTCTCAACTATATGGAAGAACATGTATATTCTCAAAGAACCAAACCTAAATACTTTGGTCTTATCATGCTTGATTTCCCTTATGTTATCTATCAATTGCGCATGCAAGATTTCACACAAGTTAAATTCAACATTTTCTCTTACTACCCTTATGGATGCAAGAATAGTGGCTATGGACACACTGTTGACCCTGCTGGCATGTTGGAATCTATAACCAAGAATCATAGAGATCAATTTGATGGTCTTCTCCTCAATTGGCTCTATAGTCATCTGATGCTTGTCACTTTGGGATTTGCAAGTTTGTTAAATCAGTTTCCTAACATCCTTCCCAAATGGAAGAATGACGCATGTCTTAGATAAACTTATCATCTCACGAATTAGGTTGGTTGTGATTCTGACTAGTACTTCACCTATCTAAAATAAGTCATCATGGATCCTACTTAAAAAGATCTTAATCTAGTCTGACTCATAGAATTCATGTGCAGTAGCATACTCAATGATAGGGTGGTCTTCTAGGTGTGCAAACTCATCTGTGAATGTTTTATTAGGTTTCATCATCATCTCAAGATGAAACCTAATTCTATCTAAGCTAACTAGCTCCTTTTTGCAATATACATATGTGCATATGTCTTCCACATGCATGATGCCCATTGGGGTTCTTGAAAATGCACCTTCTAGGTCATCTAGGGTTGACTTAAAAGGGTGCCTCTTGAAAATGTATCTCTTTCTCTCAAAAACATCAAATATAATTGGTTTATCCATAACTTACTTAGTTAACACTTTAAATTAGATTCCAAAGACTTCTAAATTGATGCATTAGACTAGGGATTTGCAACTGATCAATCACACTTCTTCACTAGTAAATCAAGCTCCAACACTTCACAATTCAACTCCTAGGGCTCCTATGGTTTCTAATCACTCAAACTTGAATGCAATGAGTGATTTACAAGTTTTCGTAGACTATAAAGTGAAATTTCTGCCATTAATGCTTGTCATGTAAACCAAAAATTGACTAAGAATTTCCAACTTCTATCCTGGAATTGATCAGGTAGTGTGCTCTTACACATAGCATCACATAGTCTCCAAAATGTTAAATCCAAAGGCACATACTTATAGGGTGAGTATACTGGTCACGCAGGGGTCTAGAGATAAATTAGCTCCCCTATGACCCTGAGGGTCATTCATGCATATGTAGAGGGTGTGTCCATTGTGGATGCATCCAATACATACTCATCAACCTTATCCTTCATTTCCTCTAACCAAATCAAGCTCACATCTTATGAAGCTTTCACAAACTTGACTTCTCCTTCGGTATCCAATATTGATTCTTCTAGCTTTTTAGGGCTTTCCTAACTTTTCATTCTTTATCTACAAAACTTTGAGATGTGTCCAACCTTGCTACAAGAGTGACAAATAACTAGAGGCCTTAAATTCCTCGATACACTGATATGTGTTACCATTTTACACTATCTAGCTAAGTGACCATTATAATTACATATCTAATATGTAATACTCTAAGAAATTCTTGCATTTGGTTGATTTTGATTTGTCTAATTATGTCGAGTCTTGTTCTTCTGACTTGTTCTACAATTCATAGCTCTATGACCAAATATATTGCATGAATAACAATAGCCATTGAAAGGTCTTACATATTTATAATTACTTGCTATTTGTCCATTCTTGTTACATGCATAAGAAGTTTGGTCTACTAGCTTGCGCTCATCTTTAGATGGTTCAATATTGTCTTTAGTCTTATTTTTAGTCTCCTTAGCATCTGTGGTGTCTTCTAGTACTTTCTTCCTTACTCACATGTCATCAATCTAATTTTGTGCTTCATTGAATCCAATGTCACTGGTATTTCCTTTAAGCTTCCAAGAATATAACTAATATTATATCAAATCCTTTCTTGTGTGTAATTTATCAATGCGATTCTTTGCTTCAATCAATTTAGATTCCAACTTTTCTTTGTTGTTTCTTAGCTCCAAGATTTCCATGTTTTCTTGCCTCAATTATTCATTCAGTTGAAGGTTATCCTTTATCTATTCATCGTAAACTTCTTGATTGTTAGTTAGCTTATCATCCAATTCTTCAATCTAATCTTTTAGAGATGTGTTATCTTCATTTAGCTTTTTGACCATTTTCCCTAAATCAGTATTTGAACAATCTTTCAAATCTTTTTTTAGCTTCTTGATGAATACTTGTGCACCACTGACTTTCAATTTTAGTTCTTCAACTTCTTTATCAGATCTTTCATGGTCTTCAAGAGCTTCCATAAGATTCCTCATCATATGTTTTTCTTCTTTTTAACCCATTGATCTCCTCAAGTGGTTAAACTTATCTTCAGAGGAACAGTTCTCTGATACCAATTGTTAGGAATAGGAACACTGAAGGGGGGTGGGGGGGGTGAATTAGTGCTCACTATATTTAATATTTTTACTTTACTCTTGAAACTTAACTTGATTGCTTAAGTACTAAAATAAATATCAATGTAAACAAGATAGACAATCACAACACATAACACTAATATGATTACAGGGAAACCCAAATAGGTAAAAACCTGGTGGGAATTGAGACCTACTAAGAACTACACTAGTGTCTTATGATCCTTGTTAGAAGATTTGCAACCCTGTTAGGAGTTACTCTTTGCAATGCTTTTAGTATAGTGACCTAGTCAAAGATCAGACCCTATTAGGAGTCTTTTACAATAACCCTATTAGGGGTGGGGACACACTATCTTAGAGCTCATTGCTCAAGTGGTGAAGGATATAGCCTTCTAATCTTAGATACACACTATATCTGTTGGATGAACTGGTGTTGTGACACATCTTGTCTGATCAATTCCTTCGATGTGTTGATGCTTCAACCTCTTGTGAAACACTACAATATACTAACTACTCTTCTCATACTTATGCTCTGCTCTGCTTTCTCTATATTCTTCTCCCTTCTCAATTACCAAGGCATATGTCATATTTTCATGTGCTTACAAAACAATTAACTAGGTCAACCCTTTAACTGATTACATACAATGCTTCCAAGTGAATTGGCTTAAGAGTTTTTACAAAATAATATGTTTACATGTCTACAACCTAATTACAATAGGTGCATAGCCTTTGAAAAACATTATTATAACCACTAATCAAAATAGAAACAATTGGCTACATACTCAGTTCTATTATGTTGTTCACTAGGTATACCTCTTCAACTATTTGTATCTATGTCATATAGTCTCATTTGATCATGCGCTCTTAGAACTAACATGAATACACATTGACCATCTTAACTTCAAGGGTGCATACCATAACTCAGTCATATGCACATTCCCTAATGCTCTAATCTTCTAGTGCTATGCTAACTGTCTAGTCTTCTATACTTAGCCATATTTTTACCTTGTGATAAAGTGCGTTGAATCCAAAACTCTATACAACTTTATTGCCATAATGAAAACTCTAAATGCAATCATATACTTCAGTATAGTCAACTTTCCAACATCTTGCACTTTATATTTATGTTGTAGACATATGTATGATGTTATGTTCATGAACACAGAGTTAGATATGCAGTACAGGTTGAGTTATGAAGTCTCCAATTGAGAGTTATAGTTTCTTGAGTTTATCTAGGAGATCTGATAGTATTTGTAAGATTGTGGTAGTTGCACCTATCATTGCAGTATGCGCACTTGGATTTATGTTAAGAGGAGAGTTAAAAATGTTTGGTTTAGAGTGCATGATGTAATTCAAAAAAAGAATAAAGTTGGAGATAATTTGGTAAAGGCGATTGTGTGAAGCATGATGTCTTCTCACATGAAATTGTGAAGTCCAAATTTATGTTGTGTTCTTAGTAGATCTGACTGAGATGTTATTGGAGAGTTAAATTGTTTATCTAATATGATTTCAAGATGGTTCTAATAGACTGACTTGATTATATCATTTAGAGGAAAGATATTTGTAGGTAGTCATTTGTGATTGTCAAGTATGGTTCAGAGTAAAAAGAAAAGAGTAGAGTAGAGAGTGTGAAGTGTTGATCCATCAGTAGAAGGTCTATGTGACATAAGAGAAAGTATATTCTATTTATTGGAACTGATCAAGATAGCAGGTCTATGCACAATTCACCAAAATCTAGATATAGTGTGTAGATTCTTAAAATAGAAGGTTGCATCCTTCACCCCTTTGAGCAGTGTGCTCTCATATAGTGCATCCTCACCCCTAATAGGGTTAATTATAAAAGACTCCTAATAGGGTTTGACCCTTGACTAGGTCACTATACTTATTACATTGTAAATATCAACTCTGAATAGGGTTGTAAGATCTTCTAATAGGGATCATAATACACTAGTGCAGTTCTTAGTGGGTGTCAATTCCCACTGAGGTTTTTACCTATTTGGGTTTCCCTGTAACCAAAATTGTGGTGTTGTGTTAAGTGTTCTTTCATTGTGTTTATGCTTAATGTTATTACATACTTAATTGGATAAATAATTGAAACTTGTAGATAACTATTTCAGCCCCCCTCTCAGTTATCTCTTGGGACTATTCCCAACAGTATAATCACCAAAAAATGGTCTAGTAAAACTTGGGTCTACTCTAACATTAAACATTTAAATAATAGACTTTATCTTATGCTAAATCAATCTTGCGTATTGATTTAATTTCTTATCTCTTGATCAAATCATTATTCTATAACTTATTAAAGGAACATATCCCTTTTTAATTAAATAAAATCCACTTTATCCTATGTGTAGATGAAAATGGAGTTTCCTAAAAAAGAGAAAAAAAGACAAAGTGGAATATCTTTTGGCTCTTAATCCTCACCACTCATTTCTACCTAACCTTTCATATCCATTGATTTTGCCTCTTGAGAATCATGTGCCCTAAATTCAAAATAGGGATTAGTCTCCACCCTTGGATTTTTCCTCTTAATCTCCACCATCCATTTCTCTTTAAAAGGAGACTCTCTCCTCATTATTTTCCAATGCCTAATCAATTAGTTTTATATTAGGTCATTCATGCTATTCTTATGCTATCATTTTGTTTAATTTCATTCTTAGAAAATTTTACTTGAACATTTCCTTATTGCATTTAGCTTAAATCACATAGCTTAACTAGGAGATATTGTAATCTTCTTAGATTATCTTGTTTTGTTGTTCTCGCACTTGAATTCTACTTTATATCATGCTTTTCATTTAGATTATCTCACATTCTTGTATCTTGATTTTCAATCTTCTATTCTATGGTGCACCTTGCGAGGGTTTCTTATTAAGGTACATTTGAGAGCCACTATGCATAATACTTAAATTATTGCACGTCATAGGCATGAAGCTATAATCCACTTCTTGAGATATCTTCTTCCGTGAATTATCTCAAGTGTAATGGTTTATAGAAGTGTGTCACATTTTGATCACACATTTTTTGGTGCCCACCATGGGGCTGATTTTCAAATTTAGCTCTATTTCTTGCATTTTTAGTTCTTTTATTTTGTAGGTTCATCATTTTGATTTTATAGGCTAAAGAGTCATATGAAAATTCATACTATACCTAGGTAACATTTCAACATACTAAGAGCAAAATTGTTGCATTTTTTGATTTTGTGGTCTCTTAACATCTAACAAGTTGTTTTGCAGGGTTATTGCTTTCATTTACATAGTTCTTGTACCCTAACATTTGGTTTTGTAGGATTCTCTTGTCAAAGACTCATCTTCAAACTACTAATCATGTATTTTTAAGGTTTCCTTCGAGATACAAATAAATATTGTGCTTTCTTACATTTGGTTTTCTATGAACCTAACTTAATTACAAGGCATCTTGTCTTGTGATTAGTTGAGTATAGGAGAGTATGCTCTTTTCATTTTGGAAAATTAGAAATCTTGACCTACTTAGTTGATCACTTGCAAAGAGTCCTGGTTAAATCAACACGTTCTTTATGTTTTTGGGAGAAACTATAGATTAGGAGAGTACTCTCATTTCCTTATAGAAAATCAGAAATCTATACCTCCACTAGCTATCAATTTTCTTTCTTGCATTTATCTTTAGAGGGCCTACCAAGAGAGAAATCTTTTGGGAACCACCCAAGTGGGGAAAAAGAAAACCTGGGTGATCCATCCCACTATAATCAAAAGCTTCCTTCAATCTAAAGAGAGGGGAGACTTTTCTATTTTCTACTTCTAATTCTTCTTCATGTCTATAGCCTAGTTTCCTAAATCTTGCTAAGAAAGACTACACTTGACTAGGCACTTTAGGGCCTTATTGGTGTGAATATTGTTTACAAGACTACAAGGGTAGTACATTCACCTTTTATAGGTCTGAGAGGTCTAAATATCACTTCCAAGACTATAAATTTTGGGTTCTTGTAGGGCTATAGGCCTTAAGAGGGTAGTCATGAATGAAGATTCTTATTAAACACCTTAGGACTTAGAGTCTAAACTTTTGGCCATGTGACTTCCTTTGTGCAAGGATTGATCAAAGTGGATTTACCTGGATCTCCCCAAGATACTCACCATATGTACTCCCTTGGATACAAATCCATGACAAAGCCAACATCACTTTGTTTGAGGTGAAGGAGCATCAAGTTGTGGGAAAAGGTTGTAACACTTCACTTTTGACCTTACGTAGTTTTTCTTGATGTTCTTTCATGTGATAAGACTCATGAAGAATTTTTTGAGCATACACTTGACACATTGCTATACCTTATTAGATTTCACAAATGTTTGTTCCCAACTTGCTTTGTCTTTTGGTGGATTGTTTGAAGACCTTTGTTTTCTCATACTATTTCCTGGCTTGGAAACATACAGACCCAATTTAGAGATGCTCATACTCCAAACTGATTTTCATACCTGATTGACCTATAATGTGTGGCTTTAGTGGATGTCCATATCAAAAAATTCTAAAAAATTCTAAAAAATTTCAATTTTTTTAATCTCAACTTGGCAGGATCATAACTTTTGACTTGGTGCTCGAAATTGAGAACCCTTTTCATTGTTGGAAACATAATCAAAATATCTAGTTTTAGTCTCAAAAAAGGGGTTCCTTTGGTTGCCCAATTTTCAATCTCGTTCACAGTTTCAACCCCCCAAAATGAGCAAAAGACCTTCAAATATGTAAATTACTAAAACATCAAAAAATACCAAAAAAATATAAAATTTTTGCATTTTTTATTTTTCTCAAAAACAATCACACATGGTCATGGCTTTCTTGGCACATAAAATTCAAAGTCCCAATAGATTCTTAGATCTTGGTCTCTCATGTGTTTTATTGGCTTATTCTATCTGCAAACTAGTATCCTCAATAGACTAAGTCCTTTCTAGTGATTTGATCTCTCTTTGCTCTTGTTATAAGATCTTGGAAGTGATCTATAATTCTCTCAAATATCTTATCTAATATTACACTTTACCATATCTTTGTCTCATGCAAGATAGGATAGGAGGGCTAGGATTGGCACACCCTAACCAAATCCACCTTGCTCAACAACACGTAGAAGCAACAATACACAACAATGAGAGAGAGAATGCAGGAAACTTTCACATATTATCTTAAAATTGATTCATACATGTCAAGTTCTAAGGCCTTCCTAGTTTAGGCCATAAATTAACATCAAGTACAGAAGTTCTCAATCATGTGAGGATCTTTCAACAATCTCTAAACTTCTATCTTCTATCTTTAATCAAAATTGACTCCTAAACTCTAACCAAACAACTACATTTATACAAGAGGCTACTGAACCAAGTCAGCCTTTAGATCCACAATCAATAGAAGGAATGATAAGATCTAGGTCCACACACTTCCCAATGATGGATACCAACATTAAATCAATGACCCAAATTAATTGCATGAGTCAGCCTCAAAAGAAATCCAAAAAAAATAACTTAGTAAGCAAGGAAACCAAGTGCAAGACAAGCATCACTGAGCACCAAGGAAATTAACCAAGTGTCAGAGAGATAACCGACCAACACCGATGAACAAAGGAAACCAAGCAACACCGAGCCAACTCAATCAAAGAAAGAACAAAGCAACATAAACAAACTCAAATATGTTTTTGGTGACACAAGATTGTCAAGGACCCAAGATGCTCCTACATCAGACACCTAAGGTTATTTAAAATGATTCTCTAAATCATGAAACAGGTATGATCCAAGTTGTATCCAACTCAGACTGTGAAATCCATGAACTATCTTCAATCATTCTATTCTTCCACTTTACCAAATATTCCATACACTATTTTCCTCTTGTACATCTGCCAATTCTTTGCTCCAAAATCATTTCAACTTCTTAGGATAATCCATCAGTACTATCATGTCTTCTTTAGGTTCATGAAACTCATACAAATTAGTAATGTTGAATATAGCTGATATATCCATGTCATCAGGTAACTCAATCTCATATGCATTTCCACTGTCAAATTTTCTCAAAATCTTGCAAGGTCCATACTTCTTCATCTTCAGCTTTCCATATGTTCCAATAGGAAATATGCCTATCCTTAAATGAACCATGACTTTATCACCAACATCAAAAGTTTTATGTCTTCTTGATCTATCAACTCCGTCTTTGTATTTCTCATTACTCTTTTCCAATTTAAGCTTCACATCTTAATGCAATGTCTTCTTGTATTCAACAAATTTTACTCCTTCAATACTCATCTTTCTTTCATAAAAAATGTCTCTCAAATATGATATACCTCTCGGTTGTATGCCATTTACAATCTCAAAAGGTGTTTTTCTAGTACTCCTATTCACTGAATTATTGTATGGAAACTCTACGTGTGCCAACACTGAATCCTAATTACTCAGTGTGTCTCCAAATAAACATCTCAAAAGATTACCCAAACTTCTATTCACAACTTTTGTTTGCCCATCGGTTTTTGGGTGAAATGTAGAACTATATTTCAACTGAGTACCCAACTTTTTCCAAAGGGTCTTCCAAAAATATCCAACAAATTTACCATCTCGGTCAGAGATAATACTACTCGATAATCCATGCAATCTGACAATTTCCTTAAAGAAAAGCTCTGCTACATGTACTGCATCTAATATTTTTCTACAAGGTATAAAATTTTCCATTTTAGAAAATCTATCCACAACAACAAATATAGAATCATTACCTCTTACTATCTTTCGTAAACCAAGAACAAAATCCATACTAATGTCAATCCAAGGTTTCTCAGGTACAACAATTAGTGTATACAATCTAGTATTCTGACTAACTCCTTTTGCAACTTGAAAAAATCCTCAACTTTTCACAAATTTTCAAACATCTTTATACAAATATGGCCAAAAGTATTTCTCCTTAAGAAAATTTAATGTTTTATCAACACCAAAATGTACAGCCAAACCACTACTATGTTTTTCTTTTATAAAATTAGTTCTCATTGCTCGTCTTGGTATACACAACTGAATACCTTTAAACAACATACCTCCTTGCATAAAATATTCATCCCATTTAGTAATTTGTTAATCTTGAATAGGTGCTCTACACTTTCTCCATAGCTCAGAAAAATTAGAATCAAATTCATAAGAATCCGTCATGTCATCAAAGCCTAGAACTCCAATTTTCATTTGGGTCATCAAAGATCTTCTACTCAATGCATCAACAACTCAGTTAGTGACTCCACTCTTATGATTTATCACAAATGTATAACTCTATAAATACTCAACCCATTTCATATATCTCTTATTCAACTTATGCTATCTACCCAAATAATGTAAAGCTTTATGATTAATATACAACACAAATTCACTTGGCATCTAATAATGTCTCCATTTCTTTAATGCTTGAACAATAGTATAGAATTCTTGATCATACACAAAATATTTCCTTTTTACATCATTCAATTTTTCACTAAAGAACGCAATAGGTTTACCTTCTTGACTCAACACAACTCCAATTCCACTTCCACTTGCATCACATTCCACTTGAAATACCTTATTGAAATCAGGCAATGCCAAAATAGGCAATTCAACAACTTTCTACTTCAAAGTCTCAAAACTTTTATCAGCTCCATGTGTCCACTTGAATTCTCTTTTGTCTCCTCTCATAGTCTCAGTCATAGAATTATAAATTGAACTAAAATTCATAATGAACTTTCAGTAAAAACTTGCCAAACCATGAAATGATCTTACCTCACTAGCACTCTTAGGTGTAGGCCAATTCAAAATAGCTTAAACCTTTTTAGGATCCATTTTCAAACCATCACTAGTAAATTTTAGCTTGTATTTTGATGAGGTTTAGTCGATTATTAAATTCAAATTGGTCGACCAATTATAGTGGTTGTCAAATTTTTCTCATTGATAATACGACATGTCAAATCTCCATCAAAATTGCTACATCAACAGTGGTTGAATTATCGATGGAAACAACATTGACATAATCTCTTCAACTTGGAAGAATTTTCGCTATAACATTTATCTCTGCGACCAATGTTGGTCAGAAGTGTCATCAATGGTCATCGAAATTGTGACTACAAATTGTCAGAATAAACATTGAACATATAGCACTCTCATCGATATGTCTATTCTTTGTTCGTAAAAAAAGTGACTGAATTTTTTTTTTAATAAAAAAAGAATATATATTATCAAATTAAGCACAACAATATTATGTCACTATTGTTTACTATTTACAAACAGTCACACATTTTTTCTCTTATTTCACACAAACATGTTTTTTTGTCAAGGTCATTAACCTTTCAATAAAAATTTCCACTTTTAAAGATAGAAAGAATAAGCCTCACAATATTTCATTGAAATTCATAGGAGATGACTAAGCAATCTACAACTATGCCAAAAATAATACTTAAAGATTATATCTAAAACCAATCTCCCAATTTATCAGCCAGCTGGCTATTTGGCTTCTTCTTTTTTGTGGGGTTGATGTGTCAAGCGAAGAGAAAGAGGGGGATGCTGTGAGGAGTGAATGGGTTGTGGGAGAGTTTGGGAAAGGATTACTCAAACTACTAATCTCCACCACCCACCATTTCCAACTTAGGATTCCCATTTCTTGGGGATACTTCTCACCATAACAACTTGTAAAGGAAAAAACCATGGAAAAGATTGTTGTCAAATATATGCACACCGATTAAGGTGAGTTACAAGAAATAATAAATACCAAAGGATTAGTTTAAACTAATTGAGTGCAAAATGTCCAATAACCAATAATTAAGTTGTATACCCAGTCAATATGCACAAAATTGTTAAGAGGACATATTTGTGATGGTTTTATAGAAGTAGGTTATAGAATCATCATCTTTGCACTGATACTCAATCTGGGACCCCTCATATGTAAATAGCCACTCTAGAAAATCTCCACAGAAATCCCTTCTGGCCTCCACTGCATATACATCTTCTTAGAATCTAAAAACTTCAGCCCATCATTGATTCTCATCAATGTACCAATTTGGATAGTAAGTCTAATTTAATCTGTTCATGGACTGAGACCTTAAATTATTGAGCTTCTCTTTGTTTCGAGAAGAATATAACATTCTCTACTTAACCGAGCCAACCACGTGAAGGTGGAAGTTCATCTGGCCCTTCCTAGGAGCCTCTTATGACCCTTTACGACATTTTAAGACCTCTAAGATGTATTCTTATTGATTGTAAATGGTTTTAAAGGGTCATAAGGGGTCTTGGGACACAAAAACTAAGAAACATAATTATAGGCATCATGGTCAAAAAAAATTTGAGACAACGTAATTGAGTGGTATACCTAGATGATGAAGAGAAACTTCTGCTCCTCTGATTCCAAGTTGACACTGTGGGATCCAAAGACCATAGATAAGGAATAAATTTAGAGAGTGGAGGAGGGCCATAACAACAAAAATAATATAGGACAAACCTCAAGTTAAATGAGGCAACTGCAAAAATTTTAATAGAATTTTATTATTAAATAATAAAATTTGCATATACTAGTGTTTTAAGAACCATCATTACATGATTTGTTATTGTTATGGAAATTTCATTATTTAATAATAAAAATCTATTAAAATTTTTACAGTTGCCTCATTTAACTTGAGGTTTGTCCTATATTATTTTGGTCATTATGGCCATCTTTTTCTCTCTAAATTTATTCATTATCTATGGTTTTTTGGATCCTGCAGTGTCAACTTGGAATCGGAGGAGCAGAAGTTTCTCTCCATCATTTGGGTATACAACTCAATTACATTCTCCAAAAAAATTTGACCATGATGCCTACAATTATGTTTCTCAGCTATTGTGAAATCTAAATTTATGTTTCTCAATTGTCGTGTTTATGTGCATATTTTTTATGTGTTTGGGATGATGTCTTTCTAGCCTAGGCTTGGATCCTTTGTAAATTTGCTCCATAATAATGAACTAGATGACAAATGAGCAATTTTCTTCCCAAGAAAAATCCCATAAATGCACTATGTGTACCCAAATTCTTGTGCCCTCTATGTGTACCCAAAGGATAAATTTGAAATAACAAGGGTAAGGCTAACCTTACTCTTTTTGTTTCAAATTTATCCTTTGGGTCACAGAGACCATAGGAATTGGGGTATGCACAGTTCATTTAGGATAATTTTCTTAGGAAGCTAATTTCTTAGCTCTCATCTACTTCATTTATTATCAGGCTAATTGTCAAAGGATCCAAGCCCAGGATAGAAAGATGTATTCCCATTCTATTTAAGCCATATTCCTTGTTCTTGTCAAACTTCCTTGGTATGGTAGGCTTGTTCTCTGGAGTACTCTTCTTTAATCTATGTTCAATGATAAGCATCTTCTTCTTCTTCCTAATTGCAGTCAAAGATTCCTTTTCATCTAGATTCAACTCCACTTCCCCCATCTCATCATCCTCGTCCACTCATCCTAATTGATTGATCTCTCAAGGACCTTGTATTCAACATATGTTGGAAAGTGATTGTTCTTAGTTGTTGTTTTATAAGGTTAATTAGTAGTTATAGTTAGTTTATTAGAGTTAGGAGTCTATTTCAAAAGAATCCACATGAAGTGGAGTGGGTGTGGTCGAATTGATGTATCAAGGAAGAAATGGAATAACCAAGAAAACACTATATGTTAAATCATGTGATTAAAAGAAGATTGGGGCTTACTTGAGACATAAACATGAAGAATTATTTAAAAAAAAGATGTAAACCATATATATATGCACTTGAGACAAAGAGAAGTTGCGCCATATCCATATTAAAATATTAGTTACAATATGAAAATACTAAACTGACTAATTCCTAAGCTCATCTCCGCATATGGTAGCAAGAAAGATATGTGATTATAATATGGAGAAGGCATCGCAAAAATGTAATTTCAGCATTTGGCCTATCCTGACACATTTTGCACTCAAATCCTTCATCACAGATAAGTGGAGATGGGCAGATAGATGTAGATGAGTTTTCATCAACCCAACTAAAGTATCCACGACCATTATTTCCTTGTGATGCCTAGTCTACATTAGTTCTTATAATATAATGAATAGTGTTTACATTAGAAACATTAAATATATAAACATTAGGAACCTTTTTTCTATTTGGGCAGCACCAAAATTGTTGTCCAGGGTTGTTTGTGTCTATGAAGTCTTTAACACGCACTTCCCACCACCACATTGATAGTTTGGCACATTGACAAGAGTCATTGAGCCTATATCAATAATGCAACACACCATCATTACTACATTTATTATTTTTATATGATTATTTTTATATGGAATACACCAAGGAGTATGATAAAAAATAATAACCAGTTATAATTAATGAAAATTAAACCTAAATCAAATAGCTCAATTTTTTATTAGCATGTGTAGTCTTTGTGTATATGAAAAATGAAAGAAATGTCAAGCTGAAATAAAATAGTGAACAACATAGTATTCTACATAGAGTGAATTAAATATACCATCAAAAGTAGGTGACAAAATCTTGTCATGAAGCACAAACATAGGAAATCAAAAAAGGACAAAAGACAAGAAATAAGAAAAATCATTACGTCTATAGAAACAAAGTTCAAAATCCTGTCACCAAGCACAGACAAGAAATAAGAAAAATTATTAGGACTATAGAAAAATCAAGTTTTAGAAATGGACGGTTTTGATATTTCTTTTCCATAACAACAATTGAGCATTCATCATTTGGCACTTCATTGTGTATTCCATTTAAGTTTTTCAGTTGTCATGTTTATGTGCATGTTCTTTATGTGTTTGGCTTCTCTCCCTCGCAAGGGATACACTGATAGATAATTGATTTGAAATCATAATGATTTGATAGTTAGAAGGTTGGTTAATAGATTCCAGTCGGTTCTTTATAGAGAGTAGTCTATTTGGAGTACACTTAATTTCTCTACAATTTTGGAGTACACTGTCCCATAGGTATAGTCGAAACACTAGTGTAGGATTGTACCATCTTGAACAATGGAGATGCTTTAAGAATACTACAAGATTATATCTTGAAGGAGGAGTTTTTGAGCACATATATTAGAGAAACAAGTTCCTTGGATAAACTTGACTTTAGAGAAAGTATTAGTTTGATAATTGAGACTAATTTGAGTAGGTTGAATTAGCTATAGTGTATGACTAAACCAACAAAGGACTTGATGCAAGAGCATCTTCAGTGAATCAGTGAGAAACATCAACCAACAACATTTTCTATTTTGTTTATTTGATTTTCTTTAGTTCTAGTTTAGATTAAGAAAAAAAGTAAAAAATCTCCTCCATGAGTTTAGATAAAAAAAAAGTGTCGGGATGTGTATGATCTATTTGAGTTTAGATATAAAAAAAAGTAAAAAATATCCTCCATGAGTTTGAGTGTTATGTCATTTGGTCAACTAGGTAGAATATTAACTATTTAGGTAATAAAAATTGTAACACTAACTTTTAAAATTTTATTTTTGATAAGGTAAATATATATTACATTAGAGTTTTGTATATATGTAATAGGTGTGACCTCTAATAATATCATGCACTAATCATCCTCAATACACTTAAAAATTTACAATATTATGATCATTCAAGGAACTGTATGCACATGAAAATCATACCTCATTCATTGCATAAGGAATGCTATTCTCCAAATGTTGTGGTTGCATTTTTCCTGGTGGACATGTACGCCAAAAGTGGAAGCAGAGACAAGGCATGTGAACTGTTTCACAAAATGCCTCAAATAAATGAAGTCCGATGGAATGCCATGATTGCATGATATATTCAAACTAGATTTGTTGAAAAGACTTTTAAAATTTTTAAGCAAATGCAATTGGCAGATGTAAAGCCAAATTCCATAACCTTTGTCAACATACTTCTAGTGTGTGCCAAAATGGGAGATTTGGAATAGGGTATGGACGATCAAAAATACATGTGATGAACTCTATATATTGATTATGGTCAAAAGATTCATCTCTTTTTTCAGAAGTTGTTTTACCACAGTTGTTTTACCACTTAATTAGATTTCTTCTCAAATTTTAATACAAGAAGGGCTTGTGAAAAGATTGGAGAAGTTTGGAAATTTCATTTAGATGTACTAATTTTTTTAAATGATAGGAAGACCTCAAATAATCACTATGATAATATCATTGACTAGCTATAAAAATGTGAAAATAAGAGCTTATCAACACTCATACAACTGATGGTTATTCAATACTAACCATTTTCAAATAACAAAATAGATAATCAGTTGAGAATTGATGCATAATTTCAAACATAATTTTTCAAGCTCAAATGATTCACCACCAAATTTAACTTCTACATAAATACAAGAAATTGATATTAAGTTAAAGAGATTTTGAATATCATTACTCTAGGAAGGATTAATTTTTAGAGGTGAAAGAGGGAAAGCGAGTGGAGATAATATTTATAAATTCTTTTAAGCTATTTATAAGCTTAGATGTATAAGAGTGATGATGCTTGGTTGGATTTTAACTACACAGGTTATTGTATTCTTCGAGGTTGGCATGTCAGTTTGTAGTTTCAGTTGGAGATTTGAAATTGGGTCAATTGGAGCATCTCTTGATATCGCCCACTTCTTCAAGACTATGTTGATTTTTTCCTAGTGATACTATTGATTTACTTAAAATTACTCTCATTACTTTCATGTCATAGTGAATACCACTTCATTTTTTGTGTATCCTAATATCTTCAATTTTTTGTTGTCAAGGCTTCCATTATCATTCATACTTGGGACTGGTTTTGTGACCTATTCACTATCTTTATCAAGAGTATTTTTTCTATGTTGATAACTATATTTTAACTATAAGAAGGATCTTATTGTTAGAAATTAAAGTCCACCAAGATACCTGAGAGGGGTGGGTGAATTAGTTATCAGATAAATACAACTTTTATCAACTTTAATAGATTTTAACCATGTAAGCAATGTAATCAACAACCATAGAAAGATATACATGTGCAATAACAAAATCACACAAGATATGTTGACTAGGGAACCTCTTGATCAAAGAATAAACCCTGGTGGGAATGATGCCCACAAAATATGCACTAATATGAAAGCTCCTTGTGAGAGGATGGACTTTTTTAGGAGTCTTATGAAATACATTCAGTACATATGAGTCCCTATTAGGAGACTTTGAATCCTTGTTAAAATATTATAACTCTGTTAGGAGTTATGGAAGACAGAAGGACTCACTTCCCAAATAGGTTTAGGGTAAGATAACTGAACACATTGTGCAACTCATCTTAGTATTACTCAACAGAATAATAGCAAAAGATTACTGATCTCTATTAGAAATAGGGAGTAATGAGAGGGGGGGTGAATCAATATTCTATAAACTATTACTTTTTCCCAATTATGGATATAATAGATTATCTTTACACATGCATAATATAAGAAGCTAAACAACATGCATAGCAATAAGACTAAAGAACTCATTACACATTATTTGTTCTCGAGGAAACCCTGGCCAAGGGAAAACCCTAGTGGGGATGGTACCCACAAAGATCCAATAATCAAAAGTATCCTGTTAAGGATGTTGACCTTGTTAGGAGTCTATTACATGTATATAGTGTATCAGTCCTGATTAAGGGACTATAGGCCTTGTTAGAATCCTCAACCCTGTTAGGAGTTGGTAGTACAAAATGTGATTACCAGATGAGCCCACTACCCAAACAAGTAATGTACAATATACACTGATTAGAAAAGAAGGTTAAGGAACATAGCCCTATACTTCTTGCATCAATATCTCTTTGCTTCTCTTTCACTATCACTGTTACATATGCATCATATATTTCGTGCATCATGTCACTACTTCATTACATCATTCCTTCTTACAATTTACAATTACATTTATACAAGTTATTAGGATTAATAACCATCTAGTCAGCTATCATATTAAAAAAAACTTATTCCAATGGTTAACATCTAGGATGTTGTCCCTTTATATTGTTAAGTCATTATTTTGATAAACAAAATAATCCCTTAACTCTTTACCAATTCTGTCTTCATATTCTGTCATGTCGGCTTGACATTGTCTTTAGTAAAACTATCATAACTCCTTTTGTACATGTTGTACTGACTTACACTCTGAGATGGGTCTTCAATAGTCATGATAGAGTCTATGTTCAAGTGTGCAAGCACTGAAATTACTCTAATCAACATCGCAAACAAAAATTGTTCTCCAAGTTCACTGGTAAAAACATTGTCTCATACTTAGACAATTTCGCATTGCGCTCTGTCATACTAGCTCTCTGACCTGTGTGATCTTCATGTAGATCATATGTTTCCATAATGACAACATCTATGTAATCAACTTAGCCAAATTGCCAAAAATCTCCCCCTTTGTCATTGGTGGCAACATATGAGAAAATTGGCTAAGTCTACAACTTCAAAATCTCAAAATTGTGGTCATAGTATAAAATGTATACTATCCTTATAATTCCTCAAAAATCTTATCTCTAATATAGTACTACCCCTAAGACTATCAATCCTTATCATTTACTATCAAATTTCTGCTATATATCTCTCCCCCTTTGACAACAATGACAAAATAAAGGTAAGGAGGGTTATAAAACTATATTAAAAAAGGATTATACCTTAATTCAATTTTGCAAAGTTGGTAGGCTTGCAACACAATCTGCAAAATCAATCTTTATAGCTTCTAACTCCTTCTCCCATGATTTATAAATGGAATCTGCCACATTGACTAGTGCGCTCAATCCATAAGATGCTATTTCACATGCTTGGAGGTTCTCAAAGTTAAACTTTTGAAAAGATGTCTTAGCTGAAAGACATTCTTCCAATTTCTCTTCAATAATGCTTAACTTCATAGAGGTGTTCTCTCTTAAAAGAGTGAATCTTTTCATTTTCTTGTCTCTTTCATCTTGCAAAAATCTAATTTCATCATATAACTTACGAATTTTCTTCTCAACATCAAATAGCTTCACATTGGGGCTAGAAAGAAGGTTAATTTCATTCTGAATTTTTGCTTCCTTCATCTTCATCTTCTTATCTTCTTCTACTGTCAAGGTCTCTAATTTTGTACACTGGATGTACAAAGATTTTCCTAATTCCAAATTCTTCCTCAAGTCCTTAATACAAATATCAAGATTGTTGATATCATTCCTAATATTCTGGCTAATGTTCAAAAGCATTTTGGCCTCATAGGCTACTTAAGCTTTCACTTTTTCTATATCAGATAGATTTTTGAATTCATTGTTAAAAGTGTTCATTTTTTTCTTTTCTTTCTCCAGAGGGTCAGCTTCTACAATTTGTGTAGTTACAATGCTTTCTAACTTCTCGGTAAGTTCCTTCAGGCATCCTTCTAGATCTTTCATTTTCTTGTTCTTGCCAATGATCTTGTTCAGGGATGTGATCAATTCTAGTTGATCATCATCATCTACTTCCTTTCCCAAATGCTCAATCATAGATCCAATTTGATTCTTCCTTCTATTCTTAGGACTAAGACTGGTATCTTCTTTAGTGGGAATGGTTACTTGTTTTTCTATCACTAAGGGTTCTACAACTGTGGTCTTTGTTTTCTCTTCTCCTTTGGTAGTTTCCTACTCTGTAAAAGCCAAATTGTCAACAATGTTTTCCAGATTCTTGAATACATTATCATCAGTATCCAAGGTGATCTTTGTTCCTTCTACATTCATGACTTCGTATTCAATGTTAATGGCTAGTGCAAAGGGAATGTCCTCTTGTTCTGCTTCACCTACTTTCTCTGCTACAACTGATGGTTCTCCAACATTCTCTGACATAACCTTAATAATTTCTTGCTTTGTTTCTAAATTAACTTCCTCATATTTGCATCCCATAATCTGAATGGTTCTCTTCTTGGTTCTCAAATGGGTGCTTAAGGCTTTCATGATCTGACTAAAATGAGCTTCATCTTTTACCACACAAAGCTTCCTTACAAGCTTTTCTCTAATAGCTGCATCTTCCTCTGATGCTCTCTTCTTCCTATTCACAAGTTTATTATACAAATCATCAGGTATCTTACCCTAAATTGTATCAAACTTCTTATCAGACAAAATCATATGCTTTACCTCTACATTTTCTAGATTTATTCTCTCTACATAATCATAAAGTTCATAATAGTTATTCATTCTTGTAAAGTCTCCATCCTAAATTATTTGCTCATTAAGCTTCTCAACTTTAGGTTTCCAAGTTTTCTTCTTCACAAAAGTGTCATCATCTTTGATTATTGCAATTTTCCTTGGAACTAGTTGCACTAATGTTTTCTGTCTCTTACCTGGTCTAGTGGCACTCTCTTTTACTCTTTTTCTAGGTGTGGAGGAAGTGGATCTAGTGGATATCTTTGCTTCTTGATCCTTCTCAATTTCTTCCACTTTCACCTTAACTTGTGTTTCTTCTTGTTGTGATGCAATTGATGATAAAGGTGGAACAGACAAAACTTGTTTTTGTCCACTATCTCTGATTGCTGCTACTATTTGCTTTGCTACCAAGAACTCATGCTTAGTCATCCCTGTATCTTTTATAATTTTCTTTATTGTACTCTCAACTCTTTTCTTTGATTGTTTCTCTTCAAGTAAGGTCTTTGCAGAGTTGAAGTTCTCCTCAAAAGTTTCAAACCTATTACAGTGACTATCCAACTTACACTTAAGTAACCTTTGTCAATAAAATGCCTTATGTACACTAGGTTAATCCTTTCCATTTTAGTTTGGCCATCATTCCAATCATTTCCAATGGTGTAAGGAAATCTTCTCAATAGATGAAAAAACATATAGGTGATTAAGGATGAGAACCTAAACTATGTATACTTAGTTTTCTTAATCTTTTCCAAACTCTCAAACAGTTGAATTCTCAGAATCTCACACATATCAACTTGTACCTTGTCAACACACATCAAATAAGCTGCAGGTGTCATTCCAGCTACCATGTCATCTTCTCTTGAATTTTCACAAAACTTAGTGGTTAGGATCTTGCATAAGTATCTGACATCATCTTGTTGAATCTTACTAATCACAATTCCTCTACCATTATGGGATGAATTTGTGTTGTCAATGACTATTTTCCTCATGTTCTTCTCATTTAAAGGAATGGCTCCATCTTTAGATAGTCTAGTGACTTCATGAATCAAATCAGCTGTGATATCTATCACTCTATCTTCTAACCAAAACTTCCCATTATGAATTCTGCTTAAGATAATCTTAGTACATTCTTCATTGTCAAATTCATACTGTAATGCATACTTAATGATTTCATTATCTTTCAAATGTTCAAATCCTTCTTTCAATGTCATGTCCTGATTGTAGATTTTTTGATATTCCTTGGTGAAATCACTATCACTGACAATCTCTAGTTTGCATCCAAGATAACTTCTAACATTTTCAAGATGTAAAACTTCATCTGGTACGGATGATAAAGCTAACCTAGGATCATCTTCCAAGGGTTCTGTTGGTTCCCTTTTCAACTTAGGTCTATTTTTATCTCTGACATTGTGAATTAAAGAAACATCCATGATTTCTTCTAATTCCTTCACTGATTTAAAGATCTGTCAAGTAAAATACCTTGATTTCATGATTTTAGGGCTTGCATAGATTCGACACAAAATTCTTCTCCAAATCCTTCCAAAATTCTTCCAATCATTGCTCTTTGATCTCCTTAACACTTGAATTTTCTTTAATGATCAAATAACACTGATCATGACCTTTTATTAATTCAATCTCACTTAGCTCTAACATTGCATTCAATTCTTTTGCCTCTTCTTTCCAAAAAGTTGTTTCTGCTAACCTCCAAAACTTAAAACTTCTTGCGATCTCGCAAAACATGATATTTTTCTTTGCGCTCTTAACCATAGCATTAGAACATCATATACTATCTTGCATTAACTGCACAAGATTCAGTTCATCATATATCTACATCTACACTAATCTAAGTTCCTATTCTACTGCAATTTTTTATAAATTAAGTACTTTGAGATGGGTCAGGTAAAGATTCATTCTTACCTTTTAATGCTTCACCTTCCTGATTACCTTCAATGTTGAATATGTCTCCTTGATCTGTGCTTTTGACAAACTTCACTTCATCTGAATTACTACAACATCCTTTATGACTATTACTTTCATCTTCATTTCTTCTTGCATGATTTCTGGGATTAGGATTAGGATGAAAAACTCTATTGTTCATTCTGCAAAACCTTGTTGTATGTCCAATCTTCTTGCATATCTAACAAAAAATTCCATTGTTTCCATATCTTGGTCCAGGCTGATTGATTTGTGATTTTCAATTTCTAGCAATGTGTCCAACCTTGTTGCATCTATAACATATTACTCCATTTCTTCTATTCATATCTTCAGTAGGTTTCTTATCTACATTGTTAGTATTCCTAAACATTCTACTACCATCATTATTGTTAATAAATTTAGGTTTCTTACGTTCAATAGCTCTATGTCCAAAACCATGACAATTATAACAATTACCATTAAGAGGTTTAAATTGCTTACCTGTGCAATCTCTCTTCATATGACCAATAGTATTTCAAGAAAAACATCTACCTTTGAATTCTCTTTGCATACCTTTGGGTGATTCCTCTTGCTTAGGTGATTCTTCTTCTTTAGGTGTATCTTCAGACTTATTAATCTCATCAAACTTCTTCCCATCTATGATTTTAGATATTTTCAGATCTGGTTCCTTGCTTTCATCATTTTCTTTAAAAGTGTTGAATCCAAGACCAGTCTTATCATAGAATGGTTTTTGATAAGATATTTGTTCATCAATCTTCTCACTAGTTGAATATAGTCTTTCAAATTTTTGTTTGGATTGAGTCAGTTCACCTTTCACAATCTTATTATATTTCTCAAGTTCAACATACTGCAAATTAACTTTCTCAAGTTCAGATGTTACTTTACCAAGTTTATATTTTAGTCCTTTATTTTTAGTCTTTAGACTTTCATTCTCACATTTCAGATTTGCTTCATTCTTGCCATTTCCATCTTTCAAAACTAAGCTTCAGAATTTCTATCTTTAGTTCATGCTTAAGGATCTCATTTTCTTTTTCTAAATTGTCATCACAATGCTCAATAAAAACTTCTGATTCCTTTTTAGATCTCAGATCTTCCAACTTGTTTTTCAATTTCTCAATGAGGTTCTTTGCATCATCATATCTCCTGTTCAAAGTGTCTTTTTCAATAGTAAGCAAGTCAATATATTCAAGAGATTCTTCAAGATTCTTCTGTAGTTGATCCATATTCATAGAGATCTTACTCAAGCTGCTAGGCTTTCCTTGAATGATTCTTTTCTGAGTAAATTTTATGTAACATGTGGAATCTTTTATTTTGTAATTTGTATGCCAACTCATTTGTAATTACTTGAGTGCGGTATAAAGGAAGGAATGTTTTCCTTGTTGCAATATGAGTATGAGATAGTAATTATGAATTGTATTTGAAAGAGAATTGTGGAAATGTGCAATACTTGTTGGAAGAGGATATGTGAAGTATAGAGATCTGGTATTGAGATCTGAAGAAGTAGTTGGTGCACTTTGGCATAGTTAGAGAAGGAGTATTGAATTGTTGAGATTATTGGCAATTTGGCTGATTTGATTACATAGATGTTGTCATTATGGTAACATATGATCTACATGAAGATTGCACAGGTCAAAGAGCTAGTATGACAAAGTGCAATGCGAAATTATCTAAGTATGAGACAATGTTTTTACCAGTGAACCTGGAGACAATTTTTATTTGTGATGTTGATTGGATTAAGTTCAGTGCTTGTGCACTTGAACATAGACTCTATGATGACTATTGAAGACCCTTCTTAGAGTGCAAGTAAGTATGACATGTACGAAAGGAGTTATGATAGTTTTACTAATGACAGTATCCAGTCGACAGGACAGAATATGAAGACATAATTGGTAAAGAGTTAAGGGATTATTTTTTTTATCAAAATAATGAATTAACAATATAAAGGGACGACATCCTAGATGTTAACCCTTGGATTAAGTTAGTTTTAATATGATAGCTGACTGGATGGTTATTAATCCTAACAACTTGTATAAATGTAATTGTAAATTGTAACAAGGAATGCTATAATGAAATGTAATGAAGTAGTGACATGATGCGAAATATATGATGCATATGTAATAGCGATAGTGAAAGAGCAGCAAAGATATATTGATGCAAGTAGTATAAGGTTATGTTCCTTAACCTTCTTTTGTAATTAGTGTATATTGTACATTACTTGTTTGGGCAGTGGGCTCATCTCGTAATAACATTTTGTACTACCAACTCCTAACAGTGTTGAGGCTTCTAACAAGGCCTATAGTCCCTTAATCAGGATTGATACACTATATACATGTAATAGAATCCTAACAGAGTCAACATCCTTAATAGGATACTTTTGATTAGTGGATCTTTGTGGGTAGCATCCCCACCGGGGTTTTCCCTTGGCCAGGGTTTCCTCGAGAAAAAATAATGTGTTATTAGTTCTTTACTCTTATTGCTATGCATGTTGTTTAGCTTCTTATGTTATGCATGTGTAAAGATAATCTATTATATCCATAATTGGGCAAAAGTAAAAGTTTGTAGAATACTGATTCACCCCCCCTCTCAGTGTTCCCTATTTCTAACAAAGATCAGTAATCTTGTGGTATTATTCTGCTGAGTAATACTAAGATCAGTTGGACAACATGTTTAGTGATCTTACCCTGAACCTATTTGGGCAGTGAGTCCTTATGTCTTCCATAACTCCTAACAGAGTTAGAATATTTTAACAGGGATTCAAAATCTCCTAATAGGGATTCATATGTACTGAATGTATTTCATAAGACTCCTAACAGAGTCCATCCTTTCACAAGGAATATTCATATTGTGATCAATGCAAACCTAATCTATTTTGAAAGGCGTAGACATGTCAAACATTAGTCCAAACAATATATACCTAACAAAGCAAACAGTAATTCACAAAGTCATTCAGATTGAGCTTAAACAGATGCACCCATGCACTATTTGATTTCCTCATATAAAGGAATGTGGGTATGCTCTCAAAGAACCTAGAGCATGTTCCTAATGTTGAGTTGGAAGGATTGAGACCCATGAGAACCCCATAAATGGCACAATATTGGGTAGAACACCCAAAATTGCCCCTAAGGCTTCAAGAACTCAGATTGATGCAACTAGTATGATTAAGTTTATTTTAAGCCCAAAATAGGTGTGATATGATGCTATGCTTATGCAAAATAATGGAAGAAACTAGGTTAATCCATTAAATCTATGCTCAGATGAGCTAAAAATGCTTGAAAATAAGCTAAGTTAGAATGATCATGCTAAATCTAGAGCTAAATTAGCATGATAACAATGCTTGAAATAAAAGGTGAATGGGTAAATTACTCTTAGAAATCAGAAGTATTTATAGGCTTTTGGAAGGGGTTGGGTTAGGAGCATAGGTTAGGGTTTGGGGTAAGGTTAGGGTTTGAGTCGAGGGGATAAGGAAGAAGACTTTCTAGAAGGGTCTAGGACTTTCTAGGGATAAATATGGAGTTTAGTACATAGATAAAGATTTATTTATTTCCAAGGGTTAAGTTTGAGGATATTTTATTAAAATAAATTAATAAAAAGGAGGATTAGATATTTAATCTTAATTAAATATTTTGAGTTGGGATTAGGGTTAGGAAATGATGGGATTAGCCTTTAATCAAATATAAAGAGGGATTAGAAGATTCTAGAATCGGTTAGTGGTTTTTAGGATATTTCTAAGGTTTTGGGAAAAAATAAATAAATAATTTATTTTTTGGTTTTTTGGTTAATATATTAATTAAATAATTAATAAATAGGGAAATGGTGTTTAAATAAGATTTAAACATTTTTGGGAGGGATTTCTTAATTAAATATTTTTAATTAAGATAAAGGGATTTAATGACATAAAAATGAATGAATCAATTAAATAAATAATTAATTAACAAATGATGATGTCATCAGGGGTTTTCAAAAAATAAAAAATACTTTATTTTGTAATGGATTTTTAGGTGTCTACATTTTTCCCTTCTTATGATGTGATGCCGCAAGTGGCATGGTGTCAAAGACAAGAAAATAAGATGTCCCAAGCTAGAATTTGGAGGAATAAGGGGTTGTGCCCCCTCGAGAAAATAACACAAGGAGTAAACATGGTGGAATTTTCTCGAAAGGAAATAGAGAGAAAGAAGGAATAGGGAGGATAAATAACCAAGCTTCCAAGAGAAAAGATGGGAGAATGCAAGATGAGCTGGAATGCACAATGCAAAATGTAGCTACATGAAAAGATGCAAGATGCAAGATTAATCTATATGATGCAGGATGCAGGGGATGTCAGGAGTTCTAGGTGAAAATATGGAGAGCATAACCTAGTTTAATATAGCAATGCTAGAGACCTGCCAAGGATACTCGGATCACAAGGCCTTGTCACCAATGTTGCATAGGACTGATGCTAAAAAGACACGCAGGGTTGCCCCAACATCACACATGATCCCAAAAAGGAGGCATGGTAGAAATGATGCTGGAGAAACCACGTGCAAGTGACATTTCCCAAGTGCACCACGTAACCTAGAAGATCACATGTGAATCATGGAAGGGTCACATCTGATTGCCTCACAGGCAGAATCAAAAGATCAAAAGACCTTGCCCGAGATTGGCCTCATTCACAGTGCACCATGATATAAAGGATCATGGTGACTTTGAGTAGAGACCAATGAGAAGCCGTAAAATACTAACAAGATCGAAAGGAAAAAATCCAAGACCAAAATGACAACTCCAAAAATACATCCTTTTCCAAGGAGAGAGATTTGATTTGACTGATTGATTGATGGTGGGAAGATTGGTCTGAACGTGTGGAAGGATGCATCGACACAGACCTGGTGTGATTGGTGGAAGATTAGGTCTGACAAGAGGAAGGATACATCCTCAAGGACCCATTCATTGATGAGAGAAGGAGTGTTGTTGTTCGCTGGCAAATGATGAAGTCAAAGAATAATTGCTGTGATCAAGAATAGGTGACAATTGAGGTTGCTGAAGTACAAGGCTGGGTAGGACAAGAATTCTGATCAAATGTTGTTGCATGACTAACAAGGATATGTACAACAAGACATTGACAAGGGCTAAATGACACAAAGGATGGGACCTAAAAGACACATATGTACAAATGAGCCTAGGTGGAGACATGACTGATGCTATGGTACAAGACTCAAGATAGGATGTACAAAGAACTTGGGGATGAAGCTGAAGCTTCAAAGATATGAAAGATGATGCCCCAGTTGGGCTGGAAAGCCAATATGGACTGATGGTGGTTGGTGTGTCCTAAAATAACATAGATATGGGAAGGACATATCCCAATGATGATGATTGGATTGAGATCAAGGCTTGCTACAAGAATAGGAACAAGAATAAGGATGTGATGGGATGGATTGGCTTGATTTTGGATATTGGATTTTGGATAGCTAAAGGATGTGGAGAGGATTGGAAGATTGTCAAAAGACTACTAGGAATGTTTGGATAGGGATGAATGACATTGGATTGCAATGAGGTTAGCCTATAGCTAGATACCAATGACAAGGGAAGATACTAGGTGATGGAAAGATGGAGGAAATGCTTAGGATGAGGATGATGGAACTGCTAGGAGATTTGGATTTGGATGGAAGAACTACTTGGGATTGGGAGATGAATGGCGAATTTTCTTAAGGATTGGAAGATGGAATGCTGGAGGAACCACTGAGGGATCTAGAAAGAGGAATGCTTGGGGATTTGGATGGAGGAACTACTGAGAGATGAATGCTAGAAGAAAATGCTTGGGATTTGGATGGAGGATTGCTGGGAGATTTGGATGGAGGAAGATTTGAATTTGGATGGAGGAACTACCTAGGAGACTTGGACGACAGATTTGTTTGAGGATTGGATAGAGGAATGCTTGGGGAGATTCGATGGTGGATTTTCTTGAGGATTTGGGAGATGGAAGATTTTGGATGAAAGATAGTCTCCAAGGAATATACCACCAAGGAATAAGATGCCCCCTGCTTAGGATAGTTCATGTATTTTAGAGGCATTAGGATGGGGTACAATTAGATAGAAGATATGCTGACGAGAGGATGAGGAAGGTAGATGGAAGCTAGGATGAATGGATTGGACATAGGATATGTAGCTGAAAGGTAGTGTGATGGATGCCAAGAAGGTGTCAAAAAGAATGTATACCTAGTAGTCTCTATTTTGTCATGAAGATCCAAAGGAGGATGAAGGAGGTGAGAGACAAATGGATGGAGGAGATGCTAGATAATATGGTGATAGAAGGGAATGGCCCCCAACTATAGAAAGGAATTGGGGGGAGCCTACACATGATGCCTTTTTACCAGGTTTTCACCATGGTACTTGTCCAAGGTGCTTGAATTACCAACTTTTCACCATAGGACGAATGTTTTTCTCTTTTTCTTTTCTTTTTTGATATTTTTCTCTTGATTTTTCCAATTTTTATGGATTTTTCTGATTTTTTGCTGACTAGATGCTGACCTTCTAATATTCTGATGCATTGCTGACCTTTTGATTTGGTGTTGTCATGTTGTTGACTTTCTGATTTGTTGCTATTTTTTTGATTTGGTGCTATTATGTTGCTGACATTTTCTGATTTATTACTGATATTCTTCACTGATCTTTTTGATATTCTTGGATGTTGGTACAACTTTACTAGGATGGAGGAATTATGCAAAGGCATGGATGAGATGGGGTAGATGGGAGATATGGTGGTAAAAAGTGTTTGGATGGAAGGATGGAAAGTGATCATGATAGGGGGATGTTGTCAGGACCAACATTGGCACATGTTGCAAGGAAGATGGATGAAGTGGATGGGTTTGGAAAGAAAGAGGTAGATAGGATGGAGGATTTATGCTAGGAGATTTAGTATCTTTGGGACCCAAAATAGATTGAGGAGATGGAGGAGAAGACTGAGTAGCTGGGGGATTAGAAACTTTGCATGCCACTATGGATGTTTCTTTTGGATGCATTACATCTTTTTGCTTTGGGATCCACATCATTTTTGCTTTAGCGTTGGTGGGCCTTTGTGGCCGTTGGTATGCATTAGATTTTTCTTTTTCTTTGCTAGGCCTTTGTGGCCATGTAGTGGATTTTTCTTGTGCTTTTCTGGGCCCTTGTGGCCATGGGAATGCATTAGATTGCTTGATTGGATTTTTCTTTGCTTGACCATGTCATTTAGATTGGACATGGAAATCTTTGGATTTTTGTGGATATTTCCCTTTATTCATATTGGATATGGCATCCAAATTGTGGGGAGCATCAGAGTGAATATGAGGAGATGTGTGGGATTGAGGAAATTTGGATGGAGAGATGGAAGTAGATTGGTAGATAGGATATGTGGGCATGTGCCTTTGTTGATCCCGACTAGGGATGCTTGGATTTTGGATGAAAGACTGAGTAGGATAAGATGGGGGATGATATTTTGGGATGTAGGGTCCCAAAATGGATTGGGTAAGTAGAGGATATGTGCTAGAAGATTTCAGGACATAGGGACCCAAAATGGATTTGGAGGATGAAGGAGGAATGTGATAGATTGTCTTTGGTTGTAATGATGGAGGAGGAGGAATGGTGTTGTATGCTTTGGAAGATGTGATGGTGGGTTTGGAAGGATGCTTGAATTTAGCTTTAGCTATACCAACCTTTCTGGAGGAAGTACCTTCTTATAATGTGTGACCAATGCCACATAATTTTGGATGTTTCTTGCCTTGAATGGGCTCCAGACTTCATTGTTCATGAGAACCTAGGCCTTTCCCTTGATAATTCCATTTCTTGAGCATTTTATCCAAACAAGGATATTTCTAACTTGGGGAATATGATAAACATTCAATTTCTGGTTCCTTGATGGAAGATATAGAACTTATTGCTTCTACTTCTGGTGGGCTACCTCTAACAAACGTAAGTGGACCAAGAGGATAGAGTGCTGGCAATTGGATAGTTTGGATTGGAGGATCCTCAAGAGGAGAGGATGGGATGATGGGATCTTGACTAGGATTGGGAGATAGTAAAAAATCTTGAGATGGAGGAATAGGGATTGCGGGATCTTGGATTGGAAGAATTGGGATTGTAGGATTTTGGATTGGGGGTGATGGAAGCAATAAAACAAGTGATGGGGGAAGTGAAGGGATTGGATCTTGATTTTCTTCTATGAGTATTTCAACATGCTTTTGGGAAAGATCTTGACATGATAGGGTTTGTGTGGATAGAGTGTTGGGGGCTGCATGGATGGACTCTTTAGATGGGGTGGATGGAAGGATGGGAGATTTTGTAGCTATGATGTCTAGAAGAAGGAAGAACTCTTTAGATGGTATGGATGAAAGGATGGGAGATTCTACAGCTGTGATGGCAGGAAGAGGGGTGAACTTTTCAGATGGTATGGATGAAAGGATGGAAGATTCTACAGCTGTGATGGTAGGAAGAAGGGTGAACTCATGGGGCTCACTGGATGTGCTTTGGATAATGCTAGGAGGAGGTGATGTTGGTGGGGATTGGATGAAAACTTCAGATGGAAGGGACTCAATGATGCTAGGAGATGGAAGAGGATCAATGTATGGAAGATAGATGACAGATGGGAGCAATGGATGGGCCTCATCAATGATGGCTTCACATGAAGTTTTGAGATGGCTTGGCTCTTCAACTCTAGGAGTGGGATTTGTTGTTGGCTTCCTTGTGAAACTCCTTGGAGACTTTTGTGGTGAAAAAGGACTAGAAGATGGACGAGATGGATAGCTAGGATAGTCCTAACACAATGATGGGGTGGAAGATGGTGAACCTATTTGAGGGGATGATGGTGGTGATGAGGATTTGGAGGTGATGGATTGAGGTATGAGATATAAAGTAGTTTGAAGGATGCACTCTGCTTGTGGGAGGGGATTTTTTGAAATGTGGTTTGGAATAGAAGATGGCAAATTGAGATAGGATGGAGGATTGGGGAAAAGGATTGGAAGAATTGGTGTTTGGTTTTGAAAGGGTTTTGGAGGATAAGTGGATGGAGGTTTTAGATAAGGGAAGTAGCGTGAAGTCTTTCAAGGGGATGGTGGTGATTGGGATATGACCATAGCAAGAGATGAAGGTATGAAGGATGCATATGGAGGATGTGTAGGTTTAAGATAGGGATAAGTTGTGGATGGATAAGATAATGGATTTACCTTGCCGAGGACATGAAAGGGAGTGCTAGTGGATAGGCATGAAGGAATGATAGGATATTTTGAAGGAATGATTGGATGCTGGGGGATGTTTGGAGAAAACTTGCTAAGATTTTCAAAATACGCATCGTGATCTACAAGGCTTTCATCATCTTTGGGATAGGATGGATTGAGGGGAGAGACATAATAACCAAAATCATCATAATAGGTTTGAGACATGCTGACTTGTGGATGAGTTGGATAGGAATGAAGGATGAAGATGGATTGGAAAACTAAGACTTAGATTGGAATGACTAACAGGATTAGACTAAGATTGGATTTGGCTCAAGATTGGAAGATCACTGACTCTAGAGGAAGATAGACAAGGGGATGGGGGATGAACAAGATGACTCTGCTAACCTAAGATAGGAGGAAAGGATGACAAGACTGGATTGAATATGACTGGAAGACCATGATTTGAGATTCTAAAAACTTTGGACATTTTCTAGATTTTGGGAGGATTTGGACTGACATGGCTGTTCTGAGTATCTTGAACCAAGTTGTAGATTAGTTTGATGTTTTCCAATGGCAAAGGATAGATAAGAAAAAAAGACTCTCAGAAAAGCAATCTCCACAAGGGACAAAGCAACCTTGTGGGATTCAAATAGGATAATTGACTCTGATAAAGCTTTGAAAAGTGTATGTTCCAATAATGTTTTCACAAAGTATTTGACTATCAAGCACTTCAAGTAGATCTACCTAAGGAAGGTGAGTATCAAAATTGATTGCCCATAGCTTGGTACCCGCTAGAAGGGAATACAAATGGTGAGTAATCTTGAGATGATCCGGTAAACCCCTTGGAATTGGTCCTTGCACAAGGATTTTGATACTTTCAGATGTAGATAGGGTAGCCTCTATTTTATCAGGTTTTTAATAGTTCTGTGGAGTCTCCATACTCGGTTATGCTGACTGCCTGTGACTCACTTAAGAGCTTAGCCAACAATGCTAGGGGAGGAATATTTACCATCCCCAGTCACTGTATTCGGTACGAACACCTATGGATTAGGAGATATAAGTGAATACATTTTTCCTTCACTTTATTTATATATCAGTCGGGGGGGATACCGGTTTGAGGTCATTCTCTAGAGAGGAAGCACTTTTCTCCCTACATAGGCCTTGCTAAAAGTAAAACAAGTGAACTTGTCCAAGTTCAAATGTTCTACGTTGCTTACTTTAACACGGATTTACAGAAAATAAAAGCTCCTAGATGCACATCAAGAAAGTTGTTCTTTTTCCAAATTGAATTTAAGTGATGTTTGAATTTGAATAACTGAAGACACAAGTGTTTAGGTTTTGATTTGTTCTTTCTTGAAAAGACTTTTGAGCATTTGTAGTTGCTTTGACTTGGGCATTCAAGATTGAATTATCATTTTGATTCAGAACTTTGAAGTGCTTTGTTTTGACTTTAAGGCTTTCAAGATTGAATTTGCGCTTTTCTTGAATTAAAAAGGAGGGAATAGAGATGCCTTTCTTTCCCTTAAGTAATTCAAGATTGTGTTGGACTCAAAATAAAAATGACTCTTTTGGACTTTGTTTTTCATTCAAGATTTGGTGTGCTAGTTTGCATGTTTTAAGCCCAAAAATGATATTCCTAGATTGTTTTGATGCATGAAAAACCTAGGAAATATTCAAGATTTTGCAACAAGACATTTGTTTGGAATAAATAACAAAGCTTTTAGGATAGTTTTGGAAACCTTTTAGGACTCTTAGTTTGCATGAGATTTTAAAAGAACTTTAAAATATTTGCAAATGAAGTTCATTTTATCCTTGATTGATGCTTTGAGTTTGATTTAGAATTTTGTGTGCACTTAGTGTTGATTTTGAACCTTTTGACATAGAAACTTGAAGTTCTTTTTAAGTTTCTAAAAATGAAGTGTTCCTAACTTTGCATGAATGCATCTAAAACCTTGATGTTGCAAGGATGCGAATGATTGGATTGGTTTTGTTTTAGTGTTAGATTTTGCAAGTTTTAGTCTGTAATGCATTCAAGAGTGATTTGGGGATTTATTATAAGCACTAAAACAAGATGTTTATGCCTTTTTTTTGTTCATTTTTACCCCAAATTGAAGTATTACCAAATGCTTTCCTAAATTTACCACATGCTACCCTGAATTTACTAGATTATATCTTGAATTTACCAAATGTGATCCAGGAATGGTGTAGTCCCTAGATGCGATCCCGAAATCCCAAATGCTACCCTGAATTTTACCAGATGTGATCTAGGAATGTAGTCCCTAGATGCGATCTAGGAATGGTGTAATCCCCAGATGCGATTGAGGAATCCCAGATACTATCCTGGATTTACTAGATGCAATCCTCAGACAATTTTAAATACTTTAAATAGAATTTTTACATAGAAAATACACATTTTTTTGTCAAAATGAGATTTTCTTATGGATTTTTTGGAAGAATAGGCCAAGATTTTGCAAGGGGAAGAAGAATGAATAGACAGAATGGAGGAATAATGGGATTTTAGACAAGAAAGATGATCAAACTACCTCCTCCATCTTCAAACTTCAAACTTTGCCAAAAACTCCAAAAATTGAAAGACTTGTGAAGTGAGTCTCATCGGGCATGCCAAAATGTGATCAATGTAAACCTAATCTATTTTGAAAGGTGTAGACATGTCAAACATTAGCCTAAATAGTATATACCTAACAAAGTAAATAGTAATTCACAAAGTCATTCAGATTGAGCTTAAACAGATGTGCCCATGTACTATTTGATTTTCTCATATAAAGGAATGTGGGTATGCTCTCAAAGCACCTAGAGCATGTTCCTAATGCTGATTTGGAAGGATTGAGACCCATGAGAAGCCCATAAATGGCATAATATTGGGTAGAACACCCAAAATTGCCCCTAAGGCTTCAAGAACTCATATTGATGCAACTAGTATGATTAAGTTTATTTTAAGCCCAAAATAGGTGTGATATGATGCTATGCTTATGCAAAACAATGGAAGAAACTAGGTTAATCCATTAAATCTATGCTAAGATGAGCTAAAAATGCTTGAAAATAAGCTAAGTTAGAATGATTATGCTAAATCTAGAGCTAAATTAGCATGATAACAATGCTTGAAATAAAAGGTGAATGGTTAAATTGCTCTTAGAAATGAGGAGTATTTATAGGCTTTTGGAAGGGGTTGGGTTAGGAGGATAGGTTATGGTTTGGGGTAAGGTTAGGGTTTGAGTCAAGGGGATAAGGATGAAGACATTCTAGAAGGGTCTAGGACTTTCTAGGGATAAATATGGATTTTAGGACATAGATAAAGATTTATTTATTTCCAAGAGTTAGGTTTGAGGATATTTTATTAAAATAAATTTAATAAAAAGGAGGATTAGATATTTAATCTTAATTAAATATTTTGAGTTGGGATTAGGGTTAGGAAATGATGGGATTAGCCTTTAATCAAATATAAAGAGGGATTAGAAGATTCTAGAAGAGGTTAGTGATTTTTAGGATATTTCTAAGGTTTTGGGAAAAAATAAATAAATAATTTATTTTTTGGTTCTTTTGGTTAATTTATTAATTAAATAATTAATAAATAGGGAAATGGTGTTTAAATAAGATTTAAACATTTTTGGGAGGTATTTCTTAATTAAATATTTTTAATTAAGATAAAGGGATTTAATGACATAAAAATGAATGAATGAATTAAATAAATAATTAATTAACAAATGATGATGTCATCAGGGGTTTTCAAAAAATAAAAAATACTTTATTTTCTAAAGGATTTTTAGGTTTCTACACATATTAGTGAATCTTTTATGGGCATCATTCCCACCGGGGTTTACTCTTTGATCAAGAGGTTCCCTAGTCAACATATCTTGTGTCATTGTGTTATTGTGTATGAATATCTTTCTATGGTTGGTAATTATATTGCTTACATGGTTTAATGTTGTTGAAGTTGATAAAAGTTATAATTATCTGATAACTAATTCACCTGCCCCCCTCACAATTATCTTGGTGGACTTTAGTTTCTAACACATGTATTATATATCATGTGTGTAGTTTATTAATGTTTATGTCATTTATGATCTTTGTCGTGTTTCTTAATGTTGCCGTGGTTTATAATGTCCATCATGTTTATACAATTATAAGTCATTTATACAAGTAGTATGATGTCATATTTCAAACTAGGGTTGGTTTCGTGTGATGTATTATGTTGGTGGCATGTATAAGTCTATTAGAAGTTGGATTTAAATCCTGAATTAGGGTTATAATAGATTTGTTTATTAGAAGTTTTATTTATTTCCCAAATTAGAGTTGGTTCTATTTATACAAGTATAAGTTTGATACTTTAATTTCTTATACTTTATACTTTAAGTTATACTTGTATAAATAAATTAGGTACCATTTAGGATGTTTGAGATAGGTTTTGGCCTCATAGGAATTTAGATGCAACTTCTAGATTTTAGAATTTTTAGAAAAATCAGACTTATTGAAATTTCAGGGATGAGAGTTTTATGGAACATTGTGTTTTGGCACATGGAATTTTGTGTAAAATTTATATATGTATATTATTTGTTTGGTTGAGGTTAGATGGTGCATTTAGATGCTTGAATAAGGTTTAAGTATGGTTAGGGATTAGAATTAGGGTTTAGGGTTGTCTGGTGGACTATGACTACCCCAAGGCTTCCTAAACATTCCTATTCTTTGATACATGTTCTCAAAGGTCTTTGGGATGTGTTTTACTTCATCTATGATGTGTTTGTGATGTTTTGGTTAAGGGTAGAAAACCTAAGGACACTCACTTAGACTATGGTTTAGAGTTTCTACCTAGCCTGAGATCCTTGAGGAAATGTTGGTACCTTGATCTTCTATTTGTTGCTATTTGGGAAAGATTAATCCAACTCTAGGTAGGGCCTAGTTGTTATCAGTTCCTTGTGGACCTTGGTGTTTATCTCCTAGCATGGGGGAGTGGGCCTCTTTGGTATCCACATGGTTGGGTGGTAAATATTATATCAAGGTATCTTTTGCGGTTGCAGTACTTATGGATTCCTACTTATACCTTGTCCCAATTTGAAGAAAGAAGACTCTTTGTTTATCCTTCATCATTTCTTGTCAAACATAAAGTAAAGTTATTATTGTAACCTCCTGAAAGGAGATGAATGTAATGTGATCTTCATTGTAAGTTCAAAGTGATGTAATTTGGAATGGATAGGTTTAGGAAAAGAAGAAAGAAGAGGAATTATAATCTTTATGAAAAGTATGGTAGTGTTAGAAGAAAGGAATTTAGTAAGTTTCAAAGTAAAGTGGTATGTTGTATATTATTGTTGTTTAAGGAAGGCTAGTAAATCAAATGGGATAATTTAATACACATGTTTATTAAAGTCTCAAATGATTCATTCATAAGGAATTAGTATTTCAAATGTTATGTTGTACATACAAGAATATTTAGAGAATGTGGTTGGATCTAAGAGTTAGGTTAAATGTTTGGAAGAAAGTATTTATGTTTCCTATCAATAATCTTTAAATATTATAATATAACTGATTCCAAAATTTATCCATGTTATTAATATCTTTAATGAAGCTTGAAAGGATTGTTAGTATATTAGTAGGGAACCATGTAAGTAATCTAAGTTAAAATTTTCTTATGTTATTATCTTTTTAAAGTTATAAAATTTTCACATTTCATTTCTTAGGTTTCCTTTCCTAAGAGAATATTTGTTCTCTTTCCTGGTTCCCCAACAGGGCATGACATCACATCCATCTGATACACTTTGAATTTCTTGTAAGCTACATAGGCCAAAAACATTCTTACTTCTTCAATTCTTGCTACTGGTGCAAAAAGTTTCTTCATAGTCAATTCCTTCTTGCTATGAGTATCCTTTACATACCAATATTTATTTTTTCCTTACTACTTCTCCTTTTTCATTCATCTTGTTTCTGAATACCCATTTTTTTTCCTATAACATTCTTATCTTTAGGTCTAGGGACCAATTCCATGTCTTGTTCTTTTCAATCTAAAGTAGTTCTTCTTTCATGGCTTTACTCCAATGTTCATCTTCACAAGCTTCACTAGTAGATTTAGGTTCAATTTGAGAAATCAAACACAACTATTCTTGTACCTTATTTCATGTTAGAACTCCTCTGTCTATGCTTCCAATAATCTACTCAACATGATAATTTCTTGATAAATCTCTATTAGGTGTCATTGTCTCAGTACTTGTTTTTGATGTAGGTTCTTCAATGGTTCCTTCACTGTGGCTCTCATTCAAAAAATCAATGTCAGTTTCATAGAATAATTCAATAGTCTCTAGATTTTATCTAGGATGAGTTCCTTCATCTGATTCATAATTAAGCATTCTTTCCTAAATTTTAACAATAGTCTCAACAATAGTATTAGTTCTTTTATTGTAACATCTATAAGATTTTCTCTTTAATGAATATCCAAGAAATATACCTTCATCACTTCTAGGATCAAACTTTCGAATGTCATCATCTCTCTTAATATAACATTTTCTTCCAAAACTTCTAAATTACTTAACTGATGGTGCACATAAAAACCATAGTTCATAGGATGTCTTGTTTGCATCTACTTTGATTTGTTCTTTGTTCATTGTATACACTATTGTGTTCACTACTTCTCTCCATAATATCTTTGCTAAGTCATTCTCAAATAACATAGCTCTTGCTGCTTCAGTTACTGACATGTTTCTTCTTTCTACAATACCATTTTGTTCAGGTGTCCAAGGGGCTGAAAACTATCTCTTAATACCATTCACTTCACAAAACATGTTAAATTATTTTGAAGTAAATTAGCCACCTCTATCTGATCTTAAACATTTAATCTTCATTCCAGATTCATTCTCAACTTTATTTTTAATGATCTTAAACTTATCAAATTCTTCATATTTTTCTTTAAGAAATACAATCCACATCATTCTTGTAAAATCATCAACAAGAATCATAAAATACCTTTCTCCAACTTCTCTGCTATTGTAAACTTCTTGCTAGGAAATGAGCTTCTCTTTTGTTTAGCCATCACATATTCCTTGCAAATCATGTTAGTAGGCTTCATAATTTTAGGCAAATATCTTACTGCAAGTGTAGTACTCACTTTCACAATGTTATCAAAGTTTATATGACAAAATCTTTTGTGCCACAACCAACTGTCATCAATCTTAGTAATCAAGCATGCCATCTCAGTAGGATTCAACTGAAATACATTACCTTTGGTTCTAGATCTAGTACCAATCAAATTACCATCCTTATCTTTGATTACACAAGTTTTCTCAGTCAACCAAACTTGATATCCCTTATCAACTAGTTGTCCAACACTCAAAAGATTATATTTCAAACCATCCACAAAGTAAACATCATCAATATTAGTCTTTCGATCAAGAGTAATATATCCTATACCTTTTATCAAGAAAGGTGCATTGTTTCTAACTCTAACAACTCCTCCACCATAATTTTTAAACTTTATGAACTTTTCATGTCTCCAATCATATCATGTGAAAAACCACTATTTATAATCCAATCAACTTTCTTTTCTACTTTAGAAACTAAAGCCTTTTCTTCCCTAACTTTTGGTTTAGGATTTTCTTCTTTTATTGCTACAAATCCTATATCATCATGCTTAGTATCACTTTCACTCAAAGATTTATCCAAACTAGCTTCAAGTTCTTCATCATTTGCATAGTAACATTCTTTAGATCTCCTAGGATTAAAGTTCTTCCTATACTTCTTAACTCTCTTAGGACATTTAGATGCAAAAGGACTAAATTCTTGACAAGTCCAACATTTAAAATTTTTCTTACCATCTGGTTCTCTTTTCACAAGCAAGGAAATACCTTCTTCAATCTTCATCTCTTCTTCATTTGTAGATTTTTAGCTACTAGCATGATCTCTGCTCACACTGATGCTTCTTGAAAAATTAGGACAAACACTAAGTGCACTAAGTGTTGTCTCCATTCTAGGTAAGTCTCCCGATAACCTCAGGTTCTTCTCTGCTACTTCTAATCTTCCAAGAAGATTTTATCTGGTAAAATTTGTAGTACAAGGAATAACTTGTTTAATCATTTGTGTTGTCCTCTTAAATGTAGGAGTCAATGTCCTCATAATTTTCCATATCACTTCATTCTCTATCTTGGTTCCTCCACAAGATTTTATACCTGCAACAATCTCTTACATTCTTCCAATATAGCTTCTAATAGATTCATCTGCCATCATTCTTATATCTTAAAATGCACATATCCAATTATGTAATCTGAATTTCTTTGCATGTTCATCACCTTCAAAAGTAGATTGTAAAGCTAACCAAATTTCATGAGTTGTTTTTAGATATTTTACCTGACTGTTTTCATTTTCCAAAAGGGTTGACAAGAGTGATTCTCTAGCAAGTATGTTACACATGAATAGATCTCTTTCCTCATTATTACAATCTTCAATCTTATCCTCATTAATGACTATCTTCTAATTCTTTGTGCTTAACCAATAACCTGGTCCTAAACAAAGTAAATGTGTCTTCATTTTTTATTTTCAACTATCAAAATATACTCCATCAAAATTAAGGCTTCTTTCCTGAAATGATTCACAATGGATCTCCTTAAGCTGCTAAAATTTTCCTTCAAGGACCTGTTGCTCTAATACCAATTGTTAGAAAGTAAAGTCCACCAAGATAACTGGGAGGGGGGGGGGAGTGAATCAGTTATCAAATAAATACAAATTTTATCAACCTTAATAGATTTTAACCATGTAAACAATGTAATCAACAACCATAGAAAGATATACATGCACAATAACACAATGACACAAGATATGTTGACTAGGGAATGATGCCCACAAAACATGCACTAATATGAAAGTTCCTTGTGAGAGGATCGAATCTATTATGAATCTTATGAAATACATTCAGTATATATAAGTCCTTGTTAGGAGACTTTGAATCCTTGTTAAAATAATCTAACTCTATTAGGAGTTATGGAAGACAAGAGGACTCACTGCCCAAATAGCTTCAGGGTAAGATCACCGAACACATTGTCCAACTGATCTTAGTATTACTCAAAAAAATAATACCATAAGATTACTCATCTCAAAAATTCAACACTCCTTCTTTGACTATGCCAAACAGCACCAACTGCTTCTTCAGACCTCAATACTAGATCTCTATACTTTGCATATCAACTTCCAACAAGTATTGCACATTTCCGCAATTCTCTTGCAAATAAAATTCATAATTACTATCTCATACTCATATTACAACAAGGAAAACATTACTTCCTTTATACCACACTCAAGTAATTACAAATAAGTTGGCATACAAATTAAAAAATAAAAGATTCTTCATGTTACATAAAATTTACACAAAATTGTCAGCTTACAATTAAGATAATTCTTCACTCGTGTGACCTCGGATCTTGAGCTCAAATCCACATCACTAACATCATGTCTTCAACTACCTCATAACTATGCATGATCAGATTCCATCCTGACTAGGAGATATCATCTGATTTCCACAAATCACTACTCAGGAACACTGCTTGAATACTGCTTCCACTGATTTCCTCACAACTATCATGAATAAATTAATTTCTATATGCACTCTTAACTAGTATCTTATAGAACATCATAGAGTAATTTCTCAACTCCTCATAGCTTCATCTTCAATATCCCAAGTGCGCTAACTCGAGCATTGTTTGCTTCTCTGCTAATCTTCAATAGATCACTATGTTGACATCAATGACAATCATAGTCATGAATGCAACAAAAATTTCTCTAGAATGGCTGCAAATACTCCCCCAAAGGATATATTTAGCATTCATTCATAACATCTTAACACAACCATTTTCTACATTTTCCTTGTAGGGCTATCCTTTGACTAGAATTAGGTATTTGTGACCAACATAAATGACTGTAATATGATCTCAGATGACTTCTCTTATCTTGAATGAATATAATCACTTCCTTCTCTGCTATCAATTATTATATTTTCATACTTTCAATATCCCCATACTTATATAGATACCTCATTTATTTTCCTTGTCAATTTTTTTGACATCCTGATGACTCTATTTTTGTTCATATTGATCACTCTTTTGTTGTGTCAACCAAATCTCTTTTGACAATAAATTACAAAAAGAAAACTAGTGATGTATTTGAGAGTGCATCCACCTATTGTATAACACAAAACTACTTTAGGACACAATCAATTTTCTTTTTAACTATGTTCCCCAGTTCAGTGCTTTTCCTATTTGAGTTCAGTAAAGAAATGAAGTTTAATGACCAACTACTGAAAATATAGGCTAGTGTCTAAATACACTTGCTTCCAAATCACACCACCTTAAGGCTTAAACTAAAAATCAAGTACACGGTCCTAACATAGAGAGAATAGTAAGCCAAATCTGATACTTTGTCATTCTTTCTTTCCATTTGAGGACACCTGAAACACCAAAAGATTCACTTTACTTGAGCATGTGTATTTTCCCTTACAGAGCTTCCTTGGTTAGTGAACCTTTGAAATTATTAAGCACAGAAGGCCCTATTTACTAAAATGTTTTGAAATTGTTTAAAACTATATGAAATTTAAAGACAACTAATCTAATATAATTGAATGGTGAACCAAATCCCCATGATAATAAAGTTCTTATATATCACAATACTAAAATCTTCGTCACACTTACTGCAAGTGAATTAAAATAGGTCATAAAATGACTGGTTATTAAAGTATATAGTGACCATAGAACAAGGCATGTTGTAGTTGAGATCATAGAGGTGTAATGGTATCGATCCTAGAAACATATTTAAAATATAACATACTCAGGTTATTGTAGCTTAGAAGTGCTCTGATATCTATTCAAGGATAGTTGAAATCATATTGAGGACACCGTCCACCTCAATGGAAAAATAATCACAATTATAATAAACTATATACATAATACATCTTAATCAGAGACCTACATATAAAAATTTACTTAAATATATGGAAATACCCTACATATAATTTGAATGAATTATCTTCTACCTTACTCCAATCTAATGCTATAAAAGAGATGGTAATAAATCTAGGGCTCACATGTTACATCCAGAGCACACCATTAATTACATACAACCTCTAATCACAACTGCAAAATATTAATATTACATCTTAAATGTTTTAAAGTTTAGAAGGATTTTAAAGTTCACACTTCCATCTATACTGCAAATGTCACTAAAGGATTACAAAGTTAAACAATTTTAATAAATATAGAGAGATTTAAACAGAATAGAATTTTAAACAGATTTAAGATGGATGATATTTCTTCAAAAGAAATAATGGTGGAAAAAAATATAGTAACAAAATATGTACTTGGAACAAAGTGCAATAGCTAGTTTTAGTCAACCAATATGGTTATTTGAACAATGGGTTTCAACTTCTATGTAGGTGTTTTATTATAAGCCAACACATGCCATTATATTTTTTTAAAATTCTAGTATTTCTAGTTTCTCACTTAATATTTTATGGCTTGCTTCTTGATAGAATATTGTTTTTGCGATGCAAATTTTTTTGGTAGAGAAATAGTGCTACATAGTCTTGACTTATAATATCTCATATTCAGTCATTTCTTATTGGAATGGTATACTATATTCTTAAGTGTAGGCTAATTTTATATTTTTTGATGGTATTCTATCTACTTAGGATGAGAATTGTATTAGAGAAAATTCAAAATTTTGGCAAAATTGAGAAAATTCAGCTAGCACGGAACATGCCAACTGTAAAACATATAGACTTTGGGTTTGTTATATTTTCAACTCATGATGTATCCTTGACATGTGAATGCCTTTGCAACCATGATAGATTTGATGTAGTTGATGATCTCTTGAGGAAGAAAGTAGGGAAAGGGATGGATCTTGGTAGAGATATGTATGTTGTGCTAATTGATGGACATTGTAAGCAAGGCAATATGGACAAAGATAAAAAAAAATGAAATATGAAATGAGAGGAAAATTTCTTGGACCTAATTTAGCTATTTACAAGACACTTACTAATGCACTTTGCAAGATCAAGAAGATTGTTGAAGTAGATGAACTTGTACAAGAGATGATCATATGTGGTCTTTCCCTAGATAGTTATATCTGGAAAGATTTATTTGATGGATTATATAAGGAAGGAAATTTATGAAAAGAGGAACAATTTTTGGATTGAATGGTAGAAGAACATTCCATTACTAACCATGATATTTATAATTCACTAATTGATGGACACTGCCAGTAAGGTAATTGTCAAAGGGAATACTAATTACAAGATAAAATATTGAAGATTGGTATAATTGTAACCATTCTTACTCATAAGGCCCTAATTCAAGGTTTGTTATGAAATGTGATCATGGATTCATACTTTAAAGATCCTAAACAAATAAGTGATCATAAAAAAAATACAAATTTTAGATTAAGTGTTACTTGGCCATTACAATTGCTAGTTTATGTTACAAAAAAATGCTAAAAAGTTTTAGTGGATAGGTAATGCAAGATTGCAATCACATAGGGAAAAAATATTGATTTGCATCCATTATGGTAAGGTATAAGTTTGGCCTCAGTAATGATATCTCCTACTTAAGTGGAAGATAAGAATTAATTATATTTGTCTGCAGGATTATTAACAAATAAATGATCTCTCAAACTATGATGCAGAGTGGTAACAACTAAAGCTTGAATAAGCCAAACCCACTATCACAACTAAATAATAATGTCAATTCAAACCATGAACAATGGTTCCAACCAACTCTTTTAACTCCTTAGTCCTAGAATGCTTCCAAGTATGGAATGTCTCTTTCAACCATTAATCTCCTTAACTGGAATAGCAAAGTCTCTAAGTATCACTTCCTCTTCCACGGGTTTCAACAAATCACAATTTGTTACAATTTCTAATTATAGCTTCACTAAGTTCCAACAAGTCATTACAATCAGTTTTACACTTTTGGTTATAACTAAATTAATAAAAAATTCACAGTCACTCAAACTTGAAGTATCCCAAGTTTTGCCTATTCCTGGTTTTAACTTGCAATAGTATTTCTTCTTACAATTGGTAAATAGTTTGGGTCCAGATCTTTCTTCATAAAATAGACTCTCTTCTACTTTGTCAAGCAATACCTTCTTAGTAATTTTAACCACACTACTCTAACACTATTGACTATCACAGAAACACTCTAATCTAATTGATCAAGTTAGATTAAGGTCAATTTGGAATGATCAATTGGTGGGCACTTATAGTGGGTTACAACACCAAGAAGTCTTCACTATCACCGAGACCCTATAATTCAAATACAAAACAAATTCAAGTTCCTTTCACTACAATGTGGTAAACATGTCTTCCTTTCACTCTGGCTAAATACATAAAATATATATAACCTAGGGCATCATCCTGAAGCAGTGCAACTACTTCAAAAATCTGAGCATTTAAATTAAAATACATAGCTTCCCCATGGTTCTTAGCCATTGGAATTGATTCCCAATGGAAAAAGAAATGTGGTTCATGAATCCAACTTCATGACAAAGATGACTAAAAGGTCTCTCGAGATGGTCTGTAAGAGGGTTTGGGATCTCTACATTTAGTTACAACAAAAAATGATTGTCCCAAACCAGTGAATTGAATTCTAATGAAAAAGTGCATAAAATGAACTTGCAGCAATAACTAATCCATCTACCTACTTCACAATAGTCAGGGTATGATATTAAAACCTACTTAGAATGTTTGGTATTTCTTTTATTCAATCTTGCTTCGAAGATAATTTGTTCCAATCCTACGATTGGACAAGACAATTATAGTTTGACAAACATGGTATTAGAGGAGATTATAGGATTGGCTGTAGGATTATGCATGGTGTTGGGCATGGTAGAAGATGGCCATGGTACATCAAAGGATAATGGGAGGGGGGTTTTGTCAGATGTTGTAGTTGCAAGATCCTTGGGAGACATGTATGCAAAATGTGGAACCATGGCCAAGGCACGTAAACTGTTCGACAAAATAAATCTAAGAAATGTGGTTTCATTGAATATAATGATTGGAGGATATGCACAAAATGGATATGTTGAAAACACTTTAGAAGCTTTCAAAAAAATGAAATTGGCAGGTGTAAAGCCAAATGCCACAATCCTATGCATAAACCTACAGATAGACAAAGGATATCAAACCCTTTATTATATTAAACACCGAGAAATAAAAATATTTAAGGAAGCCCTTGTTCAATACATATCAAAGCAAATAAGAATGCATGAATTAATAATCCTCTACCACATACGTTATGTAAATATTGAGCTCAAGCTCCTGCTGCTGCCCCACGATCTAGTAAATTAAACAATTGGGACATATCTCCTTTGCGCATGTGCTGCCCTTCTTTTTTTCACAAATGAAATAATGAAATGAGAAATGAAATTCACCTTTTTTTAAAAAGTTATGCCTGTGTTTGTTTAAATTTAGACCACCATGGAATTTGTCTCTATTTCGACAAACACGGGCATAAATTAAAAAAAAAAACAAAGTTTCCCTTCTATAATCCGACCAAGCAAAACCTTCTTATTTTTTGGTTGAAAATTTTGGTAGAAAAACTAGGTCAAATGTACTAGTGCATCAACTGAAATCACAAATCTGAAATACACAATCTCCTCTTTCATGAATGAACACTTTTTCAGATTTATCAACAACTTTTCTTCTTTCAATCTCTGCAAAACTTGTCTAACATGCAACAAATGTTCTTCTCTAGTCTTATTGAATATCAGAATATCAGCAAGATATACAATCACAAACTTACCAAAGAATTTCTTCAAAACTTCATTCATCAATCTCATAAAAGTACTCGGTGCATTAGTTAAACCAAAAGGCCTAACCAAGCACTCATATAAACCTTCTTTTGTGCACATCTGCCATTCCCTATTCTTCTTAGGTTCCAATATCATAGGTACTAAACAAGGACTCAAACTTTCTCTGATCAATCCTTTTTGCAACAATTCTTGAATCTGTCAGTTCAATTGCTGATTCTCGATAGGTGTTAACTGATGAAGTTCCTTATTTGGTAAAATCACTCTAGGGATAAGATCCATGAAATGGTTAATGCTTCTCTTCGATGGAAAACCATCAGGTACATTATCATAAATAATTTCACTATACGCAGTGAGTAACTTATCAATCTCCTCAAGGACATTATCCTCTATTTTCTTACTCAGTTTGTTAGGAATCATAGAAAAACATACATCATTCTTCTTTAAATCCTTAAGAAACTTTCTTCCTTCCATCGAAGAAAACTTTCACAGATGTGCAAACATTACTAATAGGTTCTTCTATCAAAGGTAACAAGATTTGTATTCTTCCATTAGCCTAAATAGCATACTTATGCAATCTCCCATCATATATAGCATGCATATCATATTGCCAAGGTCTACCCAATAAAACATGACAACAATCCATAGGCATGATATCACATAACATCTTATCATAGTACTTTCCAATTTTCAAATTCACATAACATTGTTCACTTACCAAGAGTGCTTTGATCCATGAAATTTGATAGGGCTTCAGATGTTCCAACCTTTTCAACTATAACATTGTGACCATCTCCTCAGATGTGAGATTCTCTAAGCTACCACTATCAATGATTACCTTCCAAACTTTTTCAGAAAATCTACATCTGGTCTTGAACAAACTTTTCCTTATCGGATCTTCCTTTTTACCTTCATTCCAAAGGGGCTATCCCTACCATCAAGTTATTTTCCTTCTCAGGTTCATTCGGTGAATCTTCTTGCACTAAAGAATTCCTACTACTACCAGCCTTCTTACTTGCATGTGTACACTCAAAATGATCTATGTCCTTCTTCTCCACAATTGTAACAAGTTCCTCAGAAACCACCTCTGTTATAACCACCTTGGTAGTTACTACCTCTGCCTCTAGATGGACTTTCACCTTCCCACTTAGTCTTTCCTTTATCTAGAGTTGTCTTTTCTAGTTTAGATCTACTATGTTCACCATGGGATCTACCTCTTCCTCCAGGGAATCTACCATCTCTTCCCCATTTTCTTTTCTCATGTCTCCTATTCAATTTCTCCTCAAATTTCAATGCAAATTGATAAGCCTCTTCAATGTTCTCCAATTTGACCAAACTGATTTCTTCTTGGATGGAAACTCTCAAACCATTTAGGTATCTAGCAATTCTTTCCACATCATCTTCATCATGTCCAGATTTGATATCTAATCTATAGAATTCCTCAGTATATTCCTTTACCGAGCTATCTTTCTACCTTAAACTTTTCATTCACCTAACTAGGTTAATCTGATAATCACAAGGTAGGAACTTTCCTTTCAATTTATTTACCATTTTACTCCATACCTTGATTTTTTCCTTTCTTTTCCTTTTACTGTCTAGTTGCAGATGTTCCCACCACAACAATGCATGAATTTTCAACTTTCTACTTGCAATTTTAACCTTCTTTTCCACATGTACATTTTCATACTCAAATTAATTTTCCATCTCAGTGATCCAATCCACCGATTCATTAGAATCCAATTTTCCACCATACACAGGAGAATTAAAGTGTAGTGTAGACTTTAGACTTCTGAAAGCCTTCAAGAATCTTTCCTCACCCTGATCCATCATAGGTGTAGGTTCTACATCACCTTGTTCTACCTCAATTTCACCATCACTAACATCTTCAAGATGTCCTTCTCTTCTCTGGGCTATTTCAACAACTTCTAATCTAGCATGAAGTTGTCTCAACATGTCTTCCCATCTTGAATCTACATCTCACCTCCCATGAACCATCTTGAAAACCATCTCAAATTGTAGGTCAGATCACAATCTGCTACCCCGCAATAATTCAACTAGGGCTTCACAAGAAGGAACCTTAAAATCTAGAATCCCAAACCTAGATCCAAATCTCACCTCGCTCTAATACCACTTGATGCAAGATAGGATAGGAGGGGCCAGAAATGGCACACCCTAACTAGATCCACCTTGCTCAACAACACGTGAAAGAAATAATACACAATAGTGAGAGAAAGAATGCAGGAAACTTTCACATATTATCTTCAAATTGATTCATACATGTCAGGTTGTAAGGCCTTCATAGTTTAGGATAGATATTACAATCAAGTACGTAAGTCCTTAATCATGTGAGGATCTATCAACAATCTCTAAACTTCTATCTTCTATCTTCTATCAAAACTGACTCCTAAACTCTAGCCAAACAACTAAATTTATACAAGAGGCTACCAAACCAAGTCATCCTTCAGATCAACAATCAACAGAAGGAATGATGAGATCTAGGTCCACATGCTTCCCAATGATGGATACCAACATTAAATATGTGACCCAAATTAACTGCACGAGTCATCCTGAAAAGAAATCCAAAATAAATGACTCATTAATCAAGGAAATCGAGTGCTAGAAGAGCATCACCAAACACCAGGAAAATTCACCGAGTGCCATAGAGATAACTGACCAACACTGATGAACAAAGGAAACTGATCAACACCAAACCAACTCAGTCAAAGCAGGAACTGAGAAACACAAACAAACTCAAATATGTTTTTGGCGACAAGGGATTGCCAAGGATCCAAGATGCTCTTGCATTATTGTCACAAGTGTCACTCAGTAGGCATGCAGGCCTCATTCTTGGTACCTTGTACTTAGTTCTCTTCTCCACACTATCTATCTAATTATCTTTGAGACAAAAGATATCATTACCTTCATACTCTTACACTATCTTAGTAATCTTACTACTATCAATTTCTCAATCCCCTCTCTCATGGTTGAAAATAAGTGGACTAGATCTTATGACTATAAAAATAAGGAAGAAGATATTCTTACAAAATTCTTATTTGAGAAAATCCGATCTTTAGAATCTGACATTCAACACTTGAAGAAAGGGAATCATACATCCTCTAATCATTTCCTTTTTTATTCAATAATTCTCAATCGATGCCTTCATATTCTTCAAGAAAGTACACTTCCCAATTTCACATTAATTCTAAGGAAATTCCTAAAAGTGAAATCTCTAATCAAGAACATATTCATTGTTGGAAATTTGATTAAGGGGATATGATAGGGTTGTCAGTTATGGAAACATATAGACACATTTTGGTCAGTTATGTTTCAACTAAAGTCTAGACAATGGATACTTCAAAATTGTCTACGTATAAGGTAGTTTATAGTGAACAGCCACAAAGATCTATTCAGTGAGGTTTACTATGGATAATTTGACTTTAGCGAACTACACTAGAGATAGTATGGGCATTATTTATGATGTTTATGATCACCCTAAAGAATATATCATGCTTTGTTTATGATTTCCAAAGTTTCTCTAAGACAATATTGTTAGGAATAACAGTCCACCAATACAACTGAGAGGGAGGGGTGTTTGAATTGTATGAAAGATATCTAAACTTTAAACTTTGAATAGAAAAAATATCAAATCAAATGAACACAATGAATGCCAACAAAATAAGACAATATTTGTTGTCAAGGAAACCCTATTAAAGGTAAAACCCTAGTGGGAATTAACACCCACTAATGATATACTCAGAGTATAGTATCCTTGTTGGAAGATCTAGCCCTATTAGGAGCTGATTAAAACATTACAGTCCATAGTCATTGTTAGAGGATAGACCCTATTAGGAGTCAAGAAAAGAAGGGGTAGGCTCACTGCCCAAAGAAGGTTATGTCCACCTTAAAAAATCAATGTTCTCTACATAAGTGTATATGAAGAAATAAACAATCTTTTGGACTATCTGATAAAAATTGTCTTTAATTAATAAATTCCAATGAAGTATATAATTATCCTCTTCTCTACATCTAGTAGACTCAAGCTCACAACTTCCACAATCCTCTTTTTCATTACATACAATCTTCCATATCTCTTTTCAAAATAAAATATCTTACATATATACCCTATTACAAAATAAATAATTAGGTTGACCAATTAGGCTTTCCTATTATAAATAATTACATAACTCCTTGCTAAGATATAGACGGTATCTAAAAAATGTATACAACAATTACATTATGCAATTAAGGACTAACATCCTTCATTGATGCAAGGGAGGATGGGGAGAGGGGCCAAATGCACACCCTAACTAGACCCAGCTTGTAGATATCACATGTGGAAGTAACAAACACATAAGTGAGAAAGAGTATGCAGATATCCTTCACATATTTATTAAATTTGATTCATATAGGTCGAGCTGTAAGGCCTTCGTAGTTTAGGCCAAATATTACAATTCAAGTACATAAGTCCACCAACATGCAAGGATCTAAAACAATATTCTATCTTCTAACTTATACTACTAATGTCCTAATTGATATCTCCTTGATCTCTTAAAACTACAAACAAAAGATTACAATATGTACTAGAGGATACCAAACAAGTCAGCCTTTAGATCCACCATCAATGGAAGGAATGACCTGATCTAGGTTCACATGCTTCCCAATGATAGATACAAGCATTAAATCCATGACCATAATTAATTGCAAGAGTCAGCCTCAACATGAAATTAAAACAAACACCTCGGTAAGCAAGGATAACTGAGCACCAAAAAAGCATCACCGAGCACCAGGGAAATTAACCAAGCGCTAGAGAGATAACCAACCAACCCCGATTAACAAATAAAACCAAGCAACACCAAACCAAATTGGTCAAATTAGGAACTGAGAAACACATGAAAACACAAACATGTTTTTGGTGACATGGGATTACCAAGGACCTGAGATGCTCCTACATCATTAATTCATGGTCACCATCCATAATACACGCTACATCTCTAAAGTCGGCTTCTAAATAGGTCATATCTTGAACACACACCATAGATGACATGATCCAAATTTTTGTACCTTGTGTAGACCATCAAAAATTATTCAATACCCTTGTTGTCATCCCTTAAGCTTGCATACGCTGAATCCTCATCTCTTGTAAGATAATCCAAAAACTTAGAGACTAACTTTGTCAACTTTTACTATCACTGTCCATTAACCAGTCTTCACCAAATCTTCTATAACTCGACCAATATGCAATATTACATCATGTGATCTTAGATATAAGATCAAAACACCTTTCAATACACACAACTACCTTTGCACATTTTGAAACATCCATACAGTGTCTATATACTGTAATAACCAACCTATTCTCTTCATAGAAACATATGTTGACATCAGTGACAAAACATGAATGACAATAGTAATTCCAACATCATTGAATTTAGTCATTAAACATATTAAATGTATCAACAATATCCCCAATGCATTAGAAATATGGAAAAAAAATATGTATATCATAGAAACATGGCAAGATAGAGTATATCATTTTTTGGCTAACAAGTTATATTTTGATTGTAAAATAAAGTTATGAATTATTTTTGGATGACATCCTAGATCTCCATGTTGGAAAAATAGTCAGTTCTCCCCTCGAGATTCATGACATGGCTTAACCACCTCCTGTGTCTTCTATAAGTCTAGTGGTTGTATCAAGCATTAACAGGTCGATCTTTTGGTGCAATAGAAACTACTACTTGTAACAAGTCATATCAGAGCTTGGTCATAGGATTGAATCCCCTTGGGTAATGCTGAGGGGGAGATTATTGGAAAAATGGTCATTGCTCCCCTTCAGTTTTGTGACATGGCTTAACCACCTCATGTGTCTTCTATAAGTCTAGTGGTTGTATTGGGCATTAATAGGTTGATCTTTTGGTGCAACGGAAACCACTACTTGTAAGAGTCCATCCTAACACAACATAATGAAATATTAATTTTTTTGTAATTTATGCTTAAGTTGAAAGCCAAATGGTTAAAGAGAAAGGTATAAAGGAAGACACTTTTTTTTAAGTGAGATTGCCAATTGTATTGTAATGATATGATTTACATATGCACATTTTGTATGTTATGTATAGATGAAAATTTGATGATCAGAGTTGAGAAGAATAGTTTTATGATTGATTGTATGTGAGCACTTACAAGGACATCAAATATTAAAGATATCAACAAAATTCAACATTTTGTATTGTAAAGTTGTATATGTAATGTATGTGCAGTGAGCACTTTTTAATAAAAAGTAAGATCTATTTTTATATTTTATGATTGACTCCTCATAGTGTTAAAGGATTTTAATAGGGCCTAATCCTCTCACAAGGACATATACACTATATAGATGTAATAGACTCTTACTAGGTTCAATATCTTTCACAAGATATCTTTTTGATTAGTGGATCATTTAGTGTGTACCATCCCCACCAGGGTTTTCCCTTGGACAAGATTTCCCTAGTTAATAAAATATATGGTGTTATGTGTTTCATTATGTTAAGCTTGATTTTACTTTTTAGTAATTTACTAGATGTATGTATAAAGATAGTAATTGATATCTATAACTGGGTAAAAAGTTGTGTAATCACTATAACTGATTCACCCCCCCCCTCTCAGTTATACTAAGAGATATTTACTTTCTAACAATTGGTATCAGAGCATCAAGTGCTTGAGGGATAAGCCTAGCAAATTGAAGGAGATCACTATGGATTCAAGATATATTTAGAAAAATATTGAAAAAAATCATGAAGAACTAGATCAAATGAATCAAGAAAAAGATAGATTAAAGAACAATTTGAGAGATGCACAAGATTTCATTCAAAAGTTAAAAGATCATCTTGAATAGTCAAGATCAAAGAATAAAGATTTGCATGATCAAATTAAATCTTGTAAGTCAATTGTAAGCCCTCTGAGTAAGTGGTTTGGGGTCATGTGAAATGCCTTGAATGGGTCTTTGATTTGGATCTGGATTTTTCCCCTGTTCTACCCCATTTTCCATTTCTTTTCTACATTATTCTGGCATCCTAACCTAAAACCCTAAGATTCTTGACCTTAGGGTCAAGTTCAACCTTCTAGATCAAGGTCAAACTTGACCTTCTAGGTCAAGGTTGACCTTGACATTGACCTAGGGTCCAAAATTCAAGATTCCAAAGTTTCTGGATGCCGGGTTTTGGAAAGATTTGTTTCCTACTTTTGGGTCGGCTGTTTTGGGCTTCAGAACTGTAAACTCTTAAATTATATTAAATTTAGGTCTATTTCTAGGGGTTAAGGTTTAAATAAGAGTTTAATTCTCTTATGCAGACCTCTCTAGAAGTTTGTTCCCTAGACTAGTATAAAATGAAGCATTCGTCTCTCATTTCAAAGAATACTTTTTTGATTCATCTTTCATCTATCTTTTGCAATCTCTCAAGCAAGGGAAATCAAGAAATCAAGATGAAAGAAAGAAGGAGAGGGAATGGATTCAAGCATTCATTCATCTCCAAGCATTCAGTAATTCAAGATCCAATTCATCAAGGAGATCCATTGTTTAGCCATCTTTTGAGGATATTATTTATGATTCAAAGATGGATGATCTTAATCACATTGTTAACCATGTGGAGCATGTTGTTTTGTCTCAATTTTTATCTCCACCCCAACCTCAATCTCAAACTCAACTTCAAATTCCACCTCATCCTAAGCCTAAATCGAAACCTCAACCAAAACTTTGAAAACAACCTAAGAATAAAAGACATGGGGAACTTTTGATTACCTTTGATTCTTCTAAGACTATTAAAGATCCTAATGATCCCCTCTATATTTATGCTAGGATTTCTAAGATACCTATGTGTGGTTTTCTTGTTGATCCTACATCCTTAATCAATTTTATTACTGAAGAAAATCTTTTTATTAAAAACTTACAATTTGATTCTTATGATATATCAGATGTGTGGATTTACACTTGTAATGGTTTTCTTTATCTATCATTTGGTTCTATTAACTTACCTATTGAACTTTGTGGTAAAGTTATGGACACTACCTTTTTTTTTGTTCCTACCTCTGATCAGTTTCAAGTTAAGTTAGGTTTTCCTTCATTGAATGCCATGCATGTTGTTGCTTCTCCTATTCATAAGTGTCTTAAATTCATTCATGATGAAGAAGTGAAGATTATTAATGATAGTTTATATCAACCTTCTAGTCCCAAGGATTGTGCTACACTTGACTTCTTTTGGCCTTCATTACGTAATTCATGTCCTTGACCTGATAACCTTTTTTTATCATATTAAGCCTATAAACATCACAAGATTCTTGAGTTAAGCATACCTTAAATGGATCTTAACTGTGGTCTTTTTCCTACTCCTTCCATGCCTCCTTTATCATTGGCTTCTAGTTCTATTAATGAAGCTCCTAGTGTTTCCTTTTATCCTACTAAGAATCCTACTAATCCTCCTATAGAACCTACAAAGGAACCAATGCTTGTCCCTCCTAGTTCTCAACATATTTCAAACAAGACAAAATGTAACCAATCTGCTAATGAACATCATAAGAAGCATCAATCTCAAGCTAAAGCCCATACCTCTGTTATTCAAATTTCTTTACCTTCTCTCAACCAACCTATGCCTAATGTGTTGGAAGTTAATACTAATAATGATGTTAAGATGAATGATTATGATGATTCTATTCATATCTTAGATTCTATTTTAATTAATCTAGATGAAGAAGATACTCTTGATGATACTAATGATGCTAATGATGAATATGAGACTATTGACATTGATACTAATTTACCTAATATGCTTTTAGCATAATTGATAATTACACCTAGTATCAAACATTATGATTATCAAGAGGATCCTTGTTTGGAGCTAGCTATCATTCCTATTGTATTGGATATAGTCACTCTTGAATGTTTCCCACCTTCCCGAAATGATATAGAATGAGATGGGGAGAGTAGGAGACATGCTTGGTTGGCTTGTCCTTCATGGTAGCTTTTTGTGTGTTTTCCTATTGTATTGTGCTTCTCCCATAATGTGTTTTCTAAATGTTTGTTTGATTATTTTATATGACCATTGTTACTTTGTTGGTGCAAGGTGATAAAGGAATCGAACCTATTGTACAATTCCTATATATGTATCTTTTCTCTTCTATATGTTGTTTTCATGTTATTTTGTTCCTGTGATATTGTTCATAAATGTTTTCTTTATGTAGTCCGCTTGGATTTGTGACTTGGTAGAACTGAATCTTTTTGGTCTCCATGTTGTGGTCTAAAAAGATTCTTCTTCGTAACTCTTAGGTTTTCTTTCCTCCATTGTGATTGTAGTTATACTTTATTTGGGAATGATGTCAATTAATTTTCAATAATATCATATATAAATATTATCTTATGATCATACAGACCACATGAGAGGTAGATCGCTTTTGTGTTCTATGTATGTTTATGTGGTATTTACCTTGATTTTTCTTTTCTTAGGGGCATCTCATAGTGGAAACATAATCAATAGAGTTGTTTATGTTTTCATTCAAGCCATTGCTCCTCTTAAAGTGTTAGCAATGACTTTAACATGGGAACATACGCTCTATTCACTTTTTGCACACATGCACTTTCAATATGTATATTTTTTCAAAGATCTTTTTCCCCTTTATGGATCAGTGACTAATCCTTAAAGCATGTATATTTATTTTTTAGGATCGCTTGATCCCTCCAATTTCAATTTTCAAGATTATGATCCCTTAAGCTTGAAGATGTCCTTAAGACTAGATATCCTTTGTTTTGACTTTGTTCTTTTGGAATAGAATATTCCTAAGGTTGAATCCTTGATTGGTTGACTAGTGAGTAGCCACATTCACTAGGCAGTTCAACTCCATCTTTCCAGTTGCGTTGTTTCCTTTTGTGATTCGCAATGGCACATAAGTCCTCATTGGGCGAGGTAATCACACCCTCTTCTTTCTTTTTCTAGAGATGTATGTCTTATTGTAATCTTGGAGTTGACGAAGACTTAAGTCCCTGGGGGCTTAAGGATTCCTTTGTCCCTTTGATTTCAATAAGATTTTGTAACGCCCCGCCAGGGAACCCAAGAGAAGTTAACCTATAACTTGCTACTAAGTTTGGTGAACATTTTTTTTTATAGTTAACATACAAGATACATAAAAATGCGGAAGCAATTACCATTAACTCACATTAAACCAACATCCAACATAGATTACAAAACTCACGGGTTCCATGACGTAGAATTACTTAAGATCAAAACACAACTAAAGAAAGATAACAAAAGATTCCATATCATAAATGATACAATTACAACTTACATCCATAATAAAAAAACTCATGGACAACCATGATAACAAATAAACTAACATCCACTGCACATGTCACAGGGTATGTAATAATAAAACTAACATAAAAGTACAATGTCCATATTAGGTATCACATGCGATACTCTAATATAGAACTACAATAATTGAAGGTATGAAAGAATCCAATAATGAAGAATCCATGAAGAACCAAGAAAGCATCCAATTGCAGAAGTATCAATACCAGCACTAGGACGTCGAATCTCAAATGGTAAAGAATCACTACCACCCGTCTGTGTAGAACCACAAAGGTCTACCCCACCGTGCTGAGGAGATAACCACAAACCCCAATCGGATGACCAAAACCAAACAAGGACAAACCAATGAGCAAGGAATCCTAAAAGCTCTCTACTCAAGGTACACAATGATAAAGTGAAGGATGATACACACTAATTTAGAGGCATAAATAGAAAACTCAGGAGATGATCTAGGCTACATGTTATGGGAGTGTCATCACATGTCTAACTAGTTGAGTTACCCTGGACTGGTCACTCTGGACCCTGGACCCTCAAGCATTGAGTTACCCTGGAACTGACCACTCTGGGCTCCGGACCCTCAATACAATCCATGTGGGATTAGAATACTCTCTCTCAGATATGAGAAATTCTAATCATAACCAAACTCTATATTATCTTTTTAATGATCTCTACACATTTTAATTACTATGTTATCACTTAATTACATAACCTACAATAAGTTACCCAGGTGCTAACCACTTTCGGTCCTGGCCCCTATTGTAAGCCACTCCCCTAAGATGCACTTAATCAATCTCCCCTAGGCTCATAATCACATAAACCTCAAACAGGTATACCAACCAAGTAATCCTAGATGCAGTTTCCCACATAGAAACCCAAATGATTACACAGATACCATAACAGATAAAAACTAACAAGAGCCCATAGAATTAGAACATGAATATCAAATCAGAATAACCAATCACATAAACATGATACTGAAAATCAAATCCAACTACAAAGATCCCTGCCTCTATTTCCCCTAGGTCATTCTAATGCCCGAAAACATAAATAGCATAAGAAGACAGAAGCATGAATGAAGAGTAAAACATTTACAATTTACATAACTGAAAAAGGAATACAAGCATTTAAACTTCATTATGAACATGATCCAAACAGAAAATAGCTCGCACAATAATGGTGATAAAAGAATCATAACATAACAAGCATATTAATGTCATAATAAAAAGAATATTCCCTGAAGACGTTCTAGAAATTCAATAGAAAAAAATTGCCCAATTTAAGTATATACATAAACATTTAATAGCTAGTTGCATCTGAAAACAAGAATGTCTCACTAATATAATAACAATATAAAATAATCTAATTTCAAATTTATCCTAAATAATTAAATCTTATTAATTATACTAAGATAAATATATCACAAATTAATCAATAATTAAACTAAATTATCCTAACAAATTAATTAACTAAAATCTAATTCAACTAAACAAATTAATTTAGTTAAACTATAATTAATTAATATAGATAATACAAAATTAATTTTATTAAAATAAAATAAAAAAAACCATTTAACAACATACATTTAATAAACCATAATTTAAATGAACTAAACTAATTAAAAGAATATAAATTCACATAACATAATCTAATTTAAAATTAACATAAAAATAAATTTAACATAAATTATAAATTATATTAATAATAAATAAAAACTTATTATCAAATTCTAAAAACACATTTAAAAAAAACAAAAAAACAAAAGTAAAACATTGGGGAACCCTGCGGGCCCCACCCCAATCTTTCTCCATACTGCGCACGACTCCCATGACAGACCTGGGCATGGTACTGCGGCAGGCCTGCCCTGCCGAACGGTACCCTTGGTGGTACCGCCGGCAGCAGGTCACTGCCGTGGGGTACAAGTGGGACCTGTGCCCCAATCAAAATTTGCTTTATATATTTTTAAACCCCAAAATATTAATTATTTTTTTTTTAAAACCAATCAATATATAAATTTTGTTTTTTTTAATTTGTTTGATAATAATTTCAATTTCACAAAGCATAACTTTTAAATAAATAAATAAATATATATATATATATATACATATATATATATATATATACATATGTATATATATATATGTATACATATGTATATATGTATATATACATATATGTATATATACATATATATGTATGTATATATATATATATATATATATACCTATATATATATATATGTATATATATATATATATATACATATCTATATATATATATGTATATATATATATATACATATATATCTATATATATATATATGTATATACATATAGATATATATGTATATATATATATATATATATATATATATATATATATATATATATATATATATATATATATATATATATATATATATATATATATATATATATATATATATATATATATATATATGTATATATATATATACATATATATATATGTATATATACATATATATATATATTACTATTTTTATCAAATCTGGAAATAGGATATTTAACAAAATTAATACATCACAATTTATTTTTTTTATAGAAAATAAATTTTACATTTAGGAATTTCTTTTACCAACACAATCTTAGATACTTTTGTGATATGAATCTATTCTTTTCCCAAAACAAATAGATTACTATATTCATGAAGAATTTTTGCACAATATTTATTTTTGCACGGTATTTATATTTTATACTAGAATTGAATATTTTGTACTAAGATTGGGTTTTTGTCCTAAATTTGAGTTCTCTTAAACCAAAATAAATTTATTTCATTTTCTATAGTCTAACTATTGCCTAGATTTATAATTTTTTTAATTTGTAGGAAAACAACAAACAATCATTCAAAGAAATTTTGCCGGAGTAACACTACAATGCCAAGTAATGATAAAATACAAAAAACAACTACACTAGGGTTTTAGAATACCCAATTCCATTATAAACAAAGATCTATCAAAATTGAAAGCATAGATCATTATAAATCACAGAAAGATAAACATATGTAGAAGTAAATCTAATAAACAAATCCAAGCCTACCTCAGATCCAATGCCAGATACGGAATAAAAGAATGGAAACCCTTGCAGATCTAAGAACCAAATTCTCCCCAAATTCAAACACAACCTATAGATCTGAAAACTAATTTGCAAATAGGTGCCCAATCCAAATGCATAGAGAAATTCAAATCATCAAACAGCCACAACAATCCACAATTCTTCAAGATGTCCAACACACAAGCCTTCTCCAAAATTCCTCTCCAAAACCTGTCTCCCCAAAAATGAAAGCAAAATTCCCCTAATAGGAATTCAATTCCAACATCCAAGCAATCACAGAAGACAACTCAACAGATAACTCTGAGTTCAACTCAAATTAGAAAAGTGACTCATAAGACAACTCCTAATTCAACTCAAACTCCAAAATTGAAAGAAATTACAATTAATTAATTAAAATATATTTTAAAATGCACAACTCCACTTTGACTTTCTAAAACTAGTTGTTATCTTTTTGAGAACAATTCCCTTTTCTAATTTGCACATGTTTTAATTTAAATTCAATTATTAAATAAATTAAATAATCAATGCATCACAAATTCATGCATTTAATTATTTAATTACTTAATAATATAAACAAGCATAATTCTAAATATATTCTATTTGAGCACATGTTAATAATTAAAACCTAGATTAAATAAATTAAATATTTAATACATCCTAAAGCATGCATTAAAATATTCAATTATTAAATTATACATTCAAACATAATTAAATCCAACTTCAATTAAATAATCAATTAATTCCATTTAATCAAATAATTGACTTTGGACAATATTCTAAATTACACATAGGAAAATAATTAAATCATTAATTTCAACTATAGTCCTAACATAAATAAACACATAAAATCACCTGAATAATCATAAATCCATTGAATCAAGCACAATAAACCAAGCAAATTGAAAATGCATGCACAGACTCAAGAATGGGATCCACGAATTCATACCAACCAGGTGAATTCGGGTAAGGTAGTCATACTGGTATTTGTCCAATTCTAGGACAATTGGCTAGGGTTAGGGTTTGGGTCTATGAATTATCTCCCCTCTTTACCATTGAGATGAATGTTTTTGGGCACGCTCACTCCTACCAATTCAGGGAAGATGATGCCCTGTACCTGCGAACCTATCATCAAAAGACAAAGCATGTACATACAATATATAACAAATAAAGATAGGGTACGATCGGACGTGTGGATCTCGACTATGCGAGTAACTATGCCTCTGTCCTCTACCACACAAGCACCTCAACCAGATACAGACACATAATCACCATACACATGCAAGTATGGGGTAAGTACATCGTATTCAATATAAAACATGTAATCTAACATCATGAAGCATCATCATCTAATCTAGGCATACACTTGATAAACATATAATAATAATCCTCAATCATCATTAATGAAACAATAATCGATCACATGGAAAGTGACCTAAAAGAATTCAGTCATACATCTAAAACATAAAGAAAACTAAAGAGCATCCTACGGGTGGGTATTATAGATTTTCTTTTTCTTTATGATCTACTTTACAAAGAGTTTGCATCGAGTAAACACTCTTGCTAAAGTGGGGGCTAAATGTATTGTCAAAAATGGAAGCACTTCCATTTAGGACTGGTTTAGCCCTCTGAGTAAGTGGTTAGGGATCATGTCAAATTCCTTGAATGGGTCTTTGACTTGGATCTAGATTTTTCCCCTGTTCTATCCTATTTTCCACTTCTTTTTTGCATTAGTATGGCATCTTGATGTGAAACCCCGAGATTCTTGACCTCAGGGTCAAGGTTGACCTTCTAGGTCAAGGTCAACCTTGACCCTGACCTAGGTCAATGTTGACCTCAACCTTGACCTAGGTCAAGGTCAACCTTGACCTTGATCCAGGGTCCAAAATTCAAGATTCCAAACTTTTCAGATGTCAAGATTCAGAAAGATTTATTTCCTTCTTCTTGGTCGACTATTTCGGGCTTCGAAACAGTAAACTCTTAAATTATATTTGATCTAGGTGCATTTCTATGGGTTAAGGTTTAAATGAGAATTTAATTCTCCTATGTAGGCCTCTCTAGATGTTTGTTCCTTAAACTAGTATAAAAGGAATCCTTCCTCTCTCATTTCAAATAATCCTTTTTTGATCCATCTTTCATATATCATTTGCAATCTATCAAGCAAGTGAAATCAAGAAATCAAGAAGCAATAAACAAGGAGAAGGAAATTATTCAAGTATTCATTCATTTTCAATCATTCAAGTATTCAAGATCCAATTCATCAAGGAGATCCATTGGTAGCCATTGAAGAATTCAATCTCTATGGAACCCTCTTGTTGAAGATTTCTCTATCCTCACCCATTCAAGTCTCTTCCTATTCCAAGATCCATTGAAGATTGGTGTTGAAGATCTGAACACAATTGATTTGAGACATCCTACATCTAATTATACATTCATCTAGATATAATAACCCAACCAAAATAACCTTGGACACAATAACCCTGCCATAATAACCCAAGGACACAATAACCCACTGTCACAATAACCCATGGTCAAAATAATCCATGGTCAAAATAATCCATGGACAAAATAACCCATGGTCATTTTAGATCAAGTTAGTATGCTAAAAAAGGGATTGTGAGGCACCATAGAGGATATTTAGGTTATTTTTAGACCATATATCATTTATATACCCTAAAATAGCCTTAAAACATATTTAATATGCTTAAATAACTTATAAAATAGTAAATAATTATAGAAATAAAGAAAAAATTGTGGGAATATGGTAAATAAGAGTTATTATGAAAAGATATAAGTCAAAAGGCATTATGAAGAGGCATTAAGAGGATATATAAAGTGGTAGAATTAAGAGAAGTGAAGGAAGGAAGAACAAGAGAATAATTAAGAGTGTGTAGAGTGATAAGAAAAAGAGAACTCAAAATTCATAAAAAATATAATTTTTAATATAACTTTTTGAACATTATATTAAATTTTCCTAGGGGTTTCTATAAAAGTATACAAAAATAAATATACTTTTAGGGAATCATGAAATTATTCATAATTTTCAATATATACAATGTCTCTTCAATTTTTAACAAGTCAAAAAATGAAGAAATTACTTGTTTTAAATGGTTACACATTTTTGCTTCATCGAGAAGGTGTTAAAAAAATGATTTGTCATTGTATAGAATATTTTACAAATAAATGTTTAAGTCGGTGCTATACTACAACACAAACAAAATCTAGTGATGTGATTAGTAGTAGATGACATAATGATCCACCAAAAATTCAAATGATCACTATAAAACAAAAGATGAATGAAATGAAATACATGGCCTACTTGACTTAAGACTCTACAAGAAATATCATTTGTATAGTACATGTTCTAATATTTCATTACCAGTAGTAGGAGCAATATCACCAACCAATGCATTATCCAAAATGATTTAAAGGAAAAGAATAAGATTTGAAGCACGACCACCAAATCCTCAAACATCAAGAGATCTTATCTTACCAATTGAATATACAATTACCAATAGAGGGGAAAAGTTTATTTTTCATGATAGTAATGATGAGAAGCATTTTTTAATATTCACCACCACAAAAAATTTGCAATTATGAAAAGTATCTAAAAATTGGTTTAGTGATGGTACATTTAAAACTATACCAAGTATTTTTCAACAGTTGTACAAAATTCATGGCTTGAAAAATTATGCAATATTTCCAGTCATCTATATTATTATGACCAAAAAAAACAAGATCCACTTATACACGAGTACTTGTAAAATTAGGACAACTGCAACCTGATGTAAACTCAAAAACTATACTTATTGATTTTGAATTAGGTTTCAAGGGAGCGATTTCTTAAATTTTTCCAAATGTCACTATTTGGGGATGCTTTTTCTATTTCTCTTAATGCTTGTGGATGAAAGTTTAAGAAGAAGGTCTACAAACATGTTACAGTGTCGATGAAGTATTTTCATTTGAGATCAAAAAACCTTTTGCATTAGATTTTGTGCCTTAGATATATGTAACTAATGCATTCAAAATACTTCTACAATTCCCTTATTATATAGAATAGGAGGAGACTTTGCAACCCATAATTCATTATTTTGAAGACACATGGATTGGAAGACTAACTAGAAGAGGCAATAGATTGTCACCGAAGTTTCCAATCACAATGTGGAACTTCTATTCAGCCATTCAAGATGATCTTCCCAAAAACTAATAATTCTATTAAGGGATGGAATAGAGGATTTAGTGAATTGCTTCAATCATCGCATAGCTCAATATAGAAATTCATCAAAACTGTGAAAAAAGAAAAGGGTCTCCAAGAGAATAAAATAGAGAAATATATGCCTAGACACACTACACAACCAAGCAAGAAAAAATACTATGAATTCAAAGAAACACTAAAAATACTAATTTATGGTTATGACAATAATAATATTTTACATTATATAAGACACATTTTTCATAATTTGACACTTTAATTGAAAATTTGAATAAAAACATTTTTAAAAAATATACTTGTAATTTATAAATTTTGTTTTCCTTTCTCTATAATCTTGTGGGGTTATTTTTTCTCTGGGTTATTACAACCCTGGGTTATTTTGGCCTTTGGTCATTGTGGTAGGCTTATTCTATTGAGGGTTATTTTGGTTGGGTTATTATGTCCTATCATCATACTTGTGGATTCAAGGATTCAAATCCTCCACAAGGGTTTTCAACAGAGGCAAGGTGAATCATTTCATTTACTTTGTTTATGACTACAATTTCAATTCAATTTCAAGGTTAATTCCTAAATTGGGGTTTGACCAAGGAAAACCCCTCCCCACAACAAACAAAACTATTTTTCTTGCAGGAACAAGTATAAAATAGTGAATTTCAGTATAGATCTGGACACCCTTTTCGGCAGACTTTCGGGATCCACTAATAGAATTTTTGTCAGAATAGTGTAGGTCAAGGTCGACTTAAAGGGGCAAGATTGCACCCCTGTATTTAGCTCAAGGTCAAACTTTCATAGAAAAGTAGAAGGTTTATGGGTTTTCTATGTCTCTGTATTTCTAGGCCAGTTCCGGTTGTAGAATTTCCCGAAACTGACTACAGACACCAAAAAACAATATTTTCCAGATCTGTCATATTTTGAGGTTATTATTTGTCTTCAAATTCAATTAAGATTTCAATAATTTTTTCCATAGCAAAATATAAGGTTTTCTCCTTTCTTCATATTCTTCATCGATTAATTCATTCATGCATTGACAATTTTCTTGTGGTTAATCAATTTGGATCTTTCCTTTGGGAATTTGGGGTATTGAAGATGATCTTACCTCCCCCAATCCTATACACACCTATCACACACATCCCACATTTTTATATATTACACATACAAAAGTATTTTGTAGATTCAATAGAAATAGAAGACCACAAAATAAAATATTACCTGATCCTAGAAGAAACGTTAACAACAATAAAATGAATGATCAAAAGGTAAACATAAATCAAGTGGATGACCTTGAGAAAAAAACTTACAAAATCAAAGTTACCTACAAGTTTGCAGATTTGGACTAAAAAGTAGAAGACTATATCATAGGATAAGAAGAAAGAAGACTCTAATGAAGAAAAGAGAATCTCATCATATTCTGATGAGAAATGTACCTTATTCAGAAAGATATTACACCTTATAGGGTTAAGCATATTAGAATATCACTAAACCCTTAATTAGTTGAATGGAGTTCCATGAAGTTGGGAATACCTTGGACTAGACTAAATGTAACACCCTCTCCGATGATTATACTTGGACTATTTGATTTGGACATTTTACATTATGATGATTAGAGATATGTATTCAAATTTATGTTTATGATGATGATATGCTTATCAGATATTTAGACATACTCAATTATGATTATTGTTTATTGTTTATGAAATTGGAAATCATTTATATTATATCTAACCAAAGGATTTTGAAGCTAACCATTAAATATATGTGATGCCTCATGTTTTATGTATATATGTGTTTTCATGACTCAGGATGAAGTTGTAGTTACTCAGTTGAGGTCCACACAATGTATCGATCCTGGTCATTTGTTTGCAAATGCCTTATTGTATATATCTATGCACATGTATCTCTTCTCGGTGATGCAGGCTTGCAAGTACCAGGCATCATCTCCACCTGGTCCCACAGGTTTGAGAGAGCCCTCAAAATCCTTGATCGTTGTTGTTGTTATGGAGATATCACCAAGGTTCCGCAAGAGGGAAATCCTACCTTTGACCCTTTTATGTCCCTTAGGTGGGGAGTTTTTGAGTCAGTCCTTGTGCTGATAGTGAATTATCATGTCATCTTAGTTTTTTAGATTATGTGGAGTGTGTTGCTTGCTTCTTGCATTTATGGAGTTTGAGGTTTTGAGTATGGTAGCTCTAATGGTCTTCATGGTATGTTCAATTTTTATTAGTAGATTATTGATGTGAATTATTGTTCATTTGAGGGTATGATTTAGTAATTTATCTTTATTAGTAGTTACTTATTTTTACAAGTGTATCTTGTTAGGAATAAGTTAGTATGTGATTTAATCATGTGCTTTTATTATCAATAATAATAAAGAATTTATAGTATTAATAATGTTTTAATAATAGTGGTAAATTCCAACTTATGTTAGTAGTTACCTAATATATATCACTATTATATTTTGTGAAGAATATGAATTAGTAAGTGGGTTCAAATTATAATGTATTTGATTTAAATAATAATATTCCTAATATGTAAATATTTGTAATATTAATAATAATATGTCTTACTTATGGTATATGTACCATAAGCATATGGGTGCACACATATGCCTATGAATACATATATATAAATATATATTATTATTTAATAATTAAATTATTTGGAGGAAATTATTATGAGATTATGGTAAGTCTATGATATAATTATGTTTGGGAAATACCTTGGTAAATTACCATAGTAAGTAATTAGTAAAGGTATTCCTAAAATCTTTACTATATATATTTTGTCATCCTCAAAATGAGGAGACATAGATTTAAACCTTATTAAACAAAATTTGTGTATCCCTTCATAGGAATGGTTTTGAAAACCATAATATTAGCAAATAACTAATATAGTTGGGATGGTTGCATTGGTTGGATTACCCATGCAACCACCTTCCCCAATCTATATACATGAAGGATCTCCTATGTGAAGGGAGTGGGATAGGAATTAATAAATTATGTTTATAGTAGAATTATATTTGTGAGGAGAGGATTCATCATTCTCTAAGATTGGTAGAGGCTGGAGATGTTGCAATTAGGAGAGATAGGTACTGAGAGAGGATGGGTGAATCGGTGCCTTCAAAACTTTACTTGTAAAACCTTTCAGATCTATAACTGAATATTGTAATAACCGATCAAAATAACTTGAATCTAATTACATAAATCAATCATCTGGTTAACTTAAGAAAGTAAACAACATGAAATCAATATGACAATCACATAACACAAGTATTTTGGTAATGCAAAAACCCTTTTTAGAAGGTAAAAACTGCGGTGGGGATGACACCCACAAATTCTTCACTACTGTAGATAGAAAAGGTTTGCCTGTTAAGGCTACAAGTTTTGATCACTTTTGATGATCTTACCCTATTAGGAGTAACATATTAGATCAGCTAGATCTACCTAGTTATAGGATTTAACAACACTAAATGAATTATGTACTCAGTTAAGAGATTTATACAAAGACTGTTAAGTCTACTCGGTTAAGATATTTCACCAAAAACTCTATCACAATTGTCAGAAAGTAATAGGAAAGTATCTGCTAGTTGACAACTCAATTGTCTGAAACATATCTATAAGCGCTTATCAAAATATCACCTTATCTATGATGGTTCTCTTCTCTTTTCTACTCGATAGCCTTGTCTGATTCTGCTCAATCTGATATCCTCTATATCTATTCTGCTTAATAAATTGATTGTCTTGAAGATAGGAAAATTATTTAAGTGCTCCATGATTCATATATATATCAGCTCAACAACCTTATAAAATGGTGCAAACATATACAATATATAGTGTTCTATTTTGCCGCCTTAGCAAAAATTAGGTTACAAAAAATAATCATAACCCTAAGATCTACGGTGCAAAATAACCTAGATCAACTAATACAAATAAGATAATCATTGCATTTAATGAATATCTTTTGCAATAAATGCTCCTCAATCTTGGTAAACCATTTTACGATTTGTTATAACCATTTGCATAGAATAATGTGCCATTTCTGATTACTATGTCATTTTTTGTGATCATCGGTAAACACTGTATAATCTACTCTATGTATACTGGAATGCTCATTGTTTACTAACCGTCAGTGTTGGTGTCGTTGGTGCTTGGTTAACTGTGTGATGCTTGGTGTAAAGGCTTTATTGAATGCTTTGTCTTACTTCTAGTTACTGACTATCTCAATATAAGTAACTGACCAACCTATTTACTATCCTTTGATACTAATGACAACCTTAAATGCTCAATAGAGATTAACAATCTCCCCCTTTGGCATTAGTATCAAAACTTCAAAATGTATATAGACAAAATGTTTCTATATATTCCTTATATCAAAACTTCAAAAGTACTCCCCCTCGGTGCATGCTCCCGGTAGTATGTAATATACATATCAAAGTATACTAATTTGGCATATACATGGTTTTCCCCCTTTTTGATAGACTCCAAGAGGTTGTCCCACTCCTCTTTCAAGTTGGTAAGAGAAATATGCTCAAGACCAACTTGTGCATGCATGTCAAAGATATTATCCAACACTAAAATCTCTAGTGTTGCTACAAGTTGCTCAGCTTTGACAATGTGTGTTTCAAAAATCTTCAAGGAGTGAGTTCTTTCTATAACTTTGTAACCTGATTGGTGATGTGTGCTTTTTGTTTCCTTAAATCTGCTATCAGCCGCTGGAGTTCTTGAACTCGGTTAATATGCTTTAAGAAAGTAGTTGGCTCAGTGATAGCTTCTTGTGTACTCAACTTGATCTCTTCTTCTAAACCTTTTATCTTTTCACTGGCTTCTATAGTGAAGGTGTCTGAAGTACAAAGCTTGATTAGAAGTTGAAAGATTATCTGGGTGATAGATTTTACCTCAGTAATGACCTCAGATAATTTTACTTTGTTTAGTGCCACTTCTATGCTAATCCTTTCTCCCAATTTATTCTAAATCTTGGATTCTACCCTTTCTTCTATTCTTTTGTCTACATATGTATCAAGGGCATTGATTTTGTTGGCGAGTGTGGTAAGTTGATCTATGATGGGAGTATTCTCATCAATATTTATTTCCAATACTATCTATTGTAGAATATCTCATACATCATTTAACACTTCTTTGCATTTGTGTTCTTTCATTAACTTCTCTTGTGCCACTTTCCTTGAACATAACTCCTCATACCTACTTAGTTCCTCGGGGCTTAGGGTCCTCAGGTCACATTCTGGTATAATGATAACTTCATCAATGGTAACCGGCCCTTTTCCTTTCTTCTTCTTTTTCTTCCAGGCAAGAGGTGACTTCTTCTCACTTATGACAATAGCTTTTTATTCACTCCTCAGAGTATCCTTCCTAGTTGACACTGTATCATCCTTCTTTTGCTCCTCAGTAGATTGTGTGGGAGTCTCGATTGTAGTGTTAGGTGGGTTCACCTCGGTTGACTTGGTTTCTTCTTGTTCCTTTGGTTCTATAGACTATGCCTCTAGTTTGTTAGGCTCATTTGTATTTGCATGTTGCTTGGGTGCTTGAATCTCAGTAGTATCTTTAATTGGCTCAGGATGAGAGACATCAGGTTATACTTGTGAGATTATTTCAGCTACTTCTACAAGTACAGGTAGTTCACCTAGTAGTGATGTGAGCACACTAGTAGTGTCGAATGCTTCATCTTTATATGGTGCAATTGTCACATCTTCATCATCCTCATCATTAGGATCACCATTACTGATGTCCTCAATGAGTGCATCATCATCAGTTTTCTTTTGCAAGTGGATCTTAGCTTGATCTAGTGCATCCTGTGAAATTTTGATTTCTTCCTTTTGTCCTATGATATCAATTACCTTGGTAACTGATATACTGATGTCTTCTATTTTCTTACCTTTGTTATCATCAATGAAAATACCTTCATCTTTTGAACTGTGTCTCTTCTTAGACAGTTTTAGGAATGCTTCATGTTTAGCTTTCTCTTCTGCTTTCAAAATTGATGTCCATAGAGAGTCACATATGACATCCATATCATCCACATTCTCATCCATGATCTGCATCACTCTATTCTTGACTAGAAATCTAGCTCGATACTTTGTCATGTATTCACTTACCATACCATAGCTAAAGTGTGAGGTTGCATGAACTAGTGACCATTCTCTTTTCCTTTTCTCTGTATCTAGTGCAATAGCCCATCTCTCACTTATTTTTTCATCAAGTTCTTTTGGCAATTGACATGCAAATTCCATCGGTACTCTTTTGAATTTTATCATCATTTGGACGATAGCATGTTCTATCTTTATTTTTTCCTCAATTGACATTTTGCCAAATTTTCCTATGCCTAGATCTGTAAGATTTCCATTCTCAATTATATCTTTAATAATTTCTTCTATATTACTTTCCCTATTACGAACTAACTTGAATTGATCAGGGTCATTTTCAGTGTCAGTCTCCTCTATATCTTCTTTACTCCTTATGTGTTTCCTCTTTTTATTTGGTGGCTCAGCTACCTTCTTGTTCTTTCTCTTTATGTATTTCTTTGTCGGTATAGCTACTCTTCTTTTTTCTATTTTTACTACTTCTTCTTTCTCAGTAGATTGTGTAGCAAATGACAAATGTGTCCTCATTCCTTCAGGTTTTGGTAGCTGCATATCTTGTTCATCAGTTGTGGGTAGCTAAATTTCTTCTTCATCATTAGTGGGAGGAACTGACGTGTGATCCTTTTCTTTATCTGACTTAGTCTCCTCGTTGTCATAGGGCTTGTTAGCCAACTGTAACTAACCTTCGATTGCCTCATCAACTAATGAATCCTTAGGTGAGTCAGATGTAGTTCCATATTTTGCTGAGAGATCTTTTCTCATTTTATTTTCCCTTCTAGACATTTTTTCGATCTCTATATCCATTGTGATTCTAGACTTAGCTTCCTCATATACACCAAACCTACTAGCAGTGATATCTATCGATAATGCTAGCAATGCATTGATAGATTTCAAAGCGAAATCATGATTCATTTCATAACCCATGGGCGCTAGCCATTTTGTTCTCGGTTCTACTGCCTTTATCATTGAGTGGTCTATGCTTACCACAAAGCATATGTCATCTTCAAATTTACTTACTAATTCATTCAGAATTCTACTTCTTTGTTTCTTTTTTGTTTGAAATTCCTTGAAATATGCATTGAATTCCTTGTTCAGATTGTCTCCTAGACTTTTCATCATTTCACCGATTTGAGTAGTTATCAATTTGTACAATTCCCAGTTTACTTTACCAATACTTGGTACATATTTTTGTAGTTAGAGAAATGTACAAACAAGTAGTGATCCATACTTACATATATTGGACTTCTTTTCTTTTATTGTCTTCATATTGTCATACAGTTGGTGTAGTAGTAGCTCAACAAGATCAACCTAGTGATCTTTCTCCACAATTTTGTAAGCCATGTCCACGGTGCTGTAGGGTACACTATTTGGTCTTCTTGATTGGAATATCTTGTACCCAATGAAATGAGCTACAGATTTTACCGTTGGATCTTTGATAGTTGAGATTTTCAGTGCTCTACTGTCCCATTGAGCTCTAGTGTTCTTTTCTATGTCAGGATGAGATGAACTTCGAAAGGCTTTGGCTTTGTCAGTTGTAGGGTACCCAGTAACCCTACTGATAATCTTCTTAGTGACCTCAATAGGTTTATCTAACCAAAATTTTTCATCATGAAATCTTCTTAGCATGATTCTTATCTAGTCATTGTGGAAGGATTACCAAAAGTATGTGAAACATCATAACCCTAACTCCTCAATCTTCTTGTATTTGAATTTAATCTTACCATCTGGTCCTCAAATTTGCTAATAAGCTGCAATGGTCTCAAAATCACATACTTCATCGATCTTGTAGTGAATGTAGGCCCTAACATCTTTTGTTAACAAAACCTTATCTGGAATACTAGAAAATGTGCCCATATCATCTGTTTATGCTACAACCTTGGGATGAGGTTTGAATTTCTCCTCAGCAAAATGTGCCCTAACAATTAATTCCACTTCCTTGTCAATGTTCTGCGATTTTCTTGCGGTCGATGTTGATGCCATAAATTGTTTCTAGGGTATCAACAAACAATAGATAACCAGTGTTTGGTAGGTAGATGAACTTACTCATTATCATCAAATAATTATCATCAGTTTGATCTACAGTAGCTTTGAATCTATTCTAAAAATCTTTAGCTCAAACTCTTCTCTGTAAAATCTCCTTTCTTCAAAATCACAATGTAACAATGAACTCTATTTCTGCATATTTATAGGGTTTTTTCATATTCCCACTCAAACTTTGATGCATTACATGCGTGACTTGACTTTTGGTATGAAATGACTGTTAGCTCAGTAATGTCTACAATATCTTTTTGTCAGTTAACATAGAATTTCTTCATCGGTTTGCACTGTTGTCAGTTAACCTTGGATAGTGATTATCGACGGGTAACCAACTCATGTTTCTTCTTTTATCGACTATATAACATTTGTAAACTTATAGAAAATAAATCATAGTGCATCTTCATTCATGCAGATTTGGTATTTGTACATCATATATAAGGAACTGTATGTAAATTGTGATCATTTAAAATGTCAATTCCATACATACCTTTGTCATCTTAAGTGGAGGTACTGATGTCACCCAATCTAGTGGATGAGGTTTCACCAATAGTGTTACTTGACTCAGCATTCACATTAGATGCCTTCTTGCACATTGTGTTTGTTAACTTCATAATATCTACAATGTTATATCCACTCTCAAATATACAGTTTTCATCAAGTGCTCGGTCTCTGTAGTTCTTGCATACATGACCGACCTTGTGATAGTGCAATTTGTCTAGTTTCTTGATTGTCCAATCCGACTCTTTCTGTAATAGTTTTCTGCAATATGTCCATACCAACCACATGTAGTACAATTAGTCCATGTATTATAATCCCAAACATATGATTTACCTTGTCTCTTTGGTTGATATGGCTTTCATTGTTGTTTCTCTTTAGGTGTCCAGACTTGTTTCATTTTTGCTTTGCAGTCTTTTGTAGTGTGTCTATGCTTATTACAAGTATAGCATATTTCCTCCTTAGTGGTATTATTAGCAATGCCATTCTTCTTAGCTCTTCATTCATAAGCTGGATGTCCAAACTTACCACAATAATAACAATATCCATTGAATTTAGGAATGACAGGAGGTTTACCTTCTGCTTTTCTTCTGCACACATTAGATGTATGTCCCATTTTTCCATAGTGGTAATATGCCATCACTTTAGGTTTCTAAGTTTGATTGTTGTTGACTTTTTCATCTTGTTGTGATGATTCTCCTTCACTGGTGTAGCTTATACCGGCTCCGCTTTCGAATCTCCTCTGATTAGTCAGGAAATCATTCATCTTTTTAGAACTGTCCTCAGCTATCTTCATCATTTCATTGTGTTTCTTTTGTGTCTTTATTTCATTTCTTAGTTTTTCATTATCTTCTCTGAGTATTGCAACATCTTCAAGTCTTCTTGATAATTCTCCATTTACTTGGTTCATTTCTTGATTAACTATCATCATCTGATTTGATACTTGGAAGTGACGATCAGTGAGTCTCTATATTTCACTTTCTTTTGCTTGAAGTTGTTCAGTCATCAGTCTTCGGTCTTCAATAGCCAGATTTTGATCTTGTTCAGCTTGTTTAGCATTGTTCATGATTTCCACCATTCTCACCATTTGAGATTCATGACCGATTTGAAGTGCTTTCACTTGCTTAGATAGATGCTGATTCTTTTTAGATAAATTAGAGATTATGCTTTCGGATCTATCAGAGATGCATCCAGAGCTTGATCCAATATGATCAAATATTTCATCAATAGGTTCTTCATGATAACTTATTTCATTCAGCTAAATTGCAAGGTTGTTTCTTTCAACCAGTAATTTCTTCAGTTCTTCCTTGGCTTGTTTATACTATTCCACAAACATCTACATTTGTATCTTCTAATTCTCAATAGTCTTGTCAAGCTTGTATCTCTCCATGACTTAGATCTTGTCCCTTCAGTGGTTAGACTGTTCAATAAGAGAACTGAGCTCTGATACCAATTGTTGGAATTAAGAGAGATAGGTACTGAGAGGGGAGGGGTGAATCAGTGCCTTCAAAACTTTACTTGTAAAACCTTTCAGATCTATAACTGAATATTGTAATAACCAATCAAAATAACTTGAATCTAATTGCATAAATCAATCATCTAGTTAACTTAAGAAAGTAAACAACCTGAAATCAATATGACAATCACATAACATGAGTATTTTGGTAACATAGAAAACCTTTTTAGAAGGTAAAAATTGGGGTGGGGATGACACCCACAAATTCTTCACTACTATAGATAGAAAAGTTTTGCCTATTAAAGCTACAAGTTTTGATCACTTCTGAAGATCTTAACCTGTTAGGAGTAACATATTAGATCAGCTAGATCTACCTAGTTATAGGATTTAACAACACTAAATGAAGTGTGTACTCGGTTAAGAGATTTATACAAAGACTGTTAAGCCTACTCGGTTAAGAGATTTCACCAAAAACTCTATCACAATTGTCAAAAAGTAATAGGAAAGTATATGCTAGTTGAAAACTCAATTATCTAAAATATATCTATTAGTGCTTATCAAAATATCACCTTATCTATGATGGTTCTTTGCCCTATTATGCTCAGTAGCCTTGTCTAATTCTGTTCAATCTGATATCCTTTGTACTATGTTCTACTTGGTTAACTGATTATCTTGAAGATAGGAAAATTCTTCAAGTGATTAGTCATTCATATATATCAGTTCAACAACCTTATAAAATGGTGTGAACATATACAATATATAGTGTTTTATTTTTCTGCCTTAGCAAAAATTAGGTTACAAAAAATAATCATAACCCTAAGATCTACGGTGCAAAATAACCTAGATCAACTAATATAAATAAGATAATCATTTTATTTAATGAATATCTTTTGCAATAAATGTTCCTCAATCTTGGTAAACCATTTTATGATTTGTTATAACCATTTGCATAGAATAATGTGCCATTTCTGATTACTATGCCATTTTTTGTGATCATTCTTCAACAATTGAATCCTGTGGGACACCGGGTTAGAATCCATCCTGAGAGTTAACTCTCCTTTAAAATATGATTTTTAATGTTTATGATATAATATTTAATTGTGTGAGCCGTGTTGGCAGCTTGAAAAATTTTCATGGCTTTACCAATTTTCTTTCGGTCTTTGCAATCATTTTCCTGGTTCCTAGCTAAACCCTAGGCTAAAATTTAAAAATCTAGCCATTGCCATAAAAACCCTAAGTGTGCCCTAGCCCTGTTCTAATTTCATGTTACTTTTCAAGCCACTTAGAATTTCATAAAGGCATGTGTGTTAAATTTTTATTCCCTAGCGGCCTTTATTCTCCTAAGTTTTCTTGCACCCAGCTTTAATTTTTCCTAAAGTCCGGTGGCAGTAATTTTCCTAGGTCTCAATGCTAAATATTTCCTAAGTTTCCAAACTTTATCCTTTCCTGTGCTTGAATTTTTGACACTATTTTGATCCAATAATAGGCATAAGATCTTATGGAGTATGACAGAGAGTTGCGAAGTTGTGCTAGCTGTTGATTCTCTTTCATGGCCAAGGCTTTTCAATGTAATAGGTCCACATGCCAGGTGTGCTTAGTTAGTATTTTCTCATTGGTCCACATATTAATGACTTAGAATATTGTTAATGGGGCTGATGATTTCAAAGGTTCAGTGGTTCTGATAGTGGCAGAGCATCGACGAATAGCTTATGATCTTAAGGGTTATTTTTGACACATGAGGTTATAAGACCAACCATTGATTCTTTTCTGTGTCAGAGGTTTGTCAGAGTAGGGGTGAGATTGTTCATCAACGGTGGGCATGTGTTCTGGTGGAATCTTCATGGCTTATGAGGACTTAAACATGACCATAGATTTGTTTCATCTCATAGGATCTATCCGATCAGTATAAATAGGTTGATCCAGCGGTCATTGTAAGATCTGATAGAATATGTTAGAGGCTTGTAGTTTTACAATAGCTATTGATTTTGCTTCATGATGTAACCTTTATTTTAGTGAGTCCACTACTGCATGTACATGATTTAGTGATATCTCATTGGTCCATGGGTGAATGACTAGATATGTTGTCAGTGGGCCTGAATCTTTCAAAGGGGACTGATAGCGTGGCATGATCTATGGTTGTCACATGATTGCATGGAATCTTTTTAGGCCATGGGATCATGTGATGACTATCTGATTTGAAGCATGTTCTCTGTGGGTCCTATGTCAGTGGTGACTAGGTGGGTATGGTGAATGATGTGGTGACAAGTGGCACAATGTTGGCCTAGGCGGAGGTCTAAAGTTTGGCAGTCCAAACAAATAAGGTTAGCGGCCCGATGAATTTTAATGCTTTTCACTCATTCACAAAATGAGATGGTGGTACTTTAAATTGAAAGGTGATTTAACAAATGTGTATTCGTGTAATCACTAAACTATTTGGCAGATACATAAAGTTCTTTGAAAACTGGCAAAAAAACCTTCTGTCATTAGTTTGCTAAGTAAGGGACCGAGGTTAAATGTTTTCCTTTGTTCACTAGTTCATGGGGTTAAGCAATGTGTTAATATTTTGCTTCGTGAATATGAAAAGCTTTTCTCACATGGTTGCCAAATGGAATGAGGATTCCTATATGCTTAAGTTGTGAGAAGCCCGCAAAATATCAAAATCAGATGGTCATGACTTAAAGTTGATCTCAGTTTGAACGATGACCACCGATTTCCTGCTGGCATTTGGAAATAGCTGTTGAAATTCAAATTCAAAATTGCAGAGGGTTTCCAGTGACAGAAAGGATGAAAATTTATGGTTTTAGCAGTAGGATTTGATGAAGTTGTTGTGCCAACTGCTGCAGGGTGATCCAGAGGATTTGATGATTGATTATAGACACCTATACCATCTTAAAATGAACATAGGTAGAGCTTGAGGTGTATTGTAGGTGTACAATTAGACTGAAAATGCATGGTGTTTGTGTGATCTTTGGTACAAATCAGGAGATTTTCATTGATGAAGATCAATATTGGGTTTGTTTGTCCAGGTCACTTGGTTTTTTCCCCTGGAATTAATTTTTTATTGATATTGGTTGGTTTAATGGGTGAAGCCCTAACCCTAGCTATCTGAAGCTTGTTGGATCTTTAATTTTTTGAGGATCCCAAGATAGCTAGTGGTATAAGTAGTAGGAGTTCTGATTTTGAATGGGTTCCAAGACTTTTTTGGGTCTCCTAGCTTTTTGGTTTTCCAATCTTTTTGGTTCTTGGTTCCAGTCTTTAGAAATCCAATGGATTCTATTCTCTGGTTCCACATTCTTGATGGTTGAATGCTGATAATACTAACTTTGCAGAGTAGATTATTAATCCTATGATTTTGAGTAAAGAGTTCACTTGTATGTATTGATACACTTCCATGAAATACAACATAATTTCTACCTTGGTTCTGTTATTGTCTCTTTTCTTTGTGTTTATTCTTGTATGTCTCTATTTGTAAGGCATTTGGAACATACAAGTTGTAAAGCAACTATCTAATTGTTGCATGAGTTTCCTTCAAGGAAAGAATTAAATCCTTATGTGCAATTTTAGAGAATGAATACATCTATGGAAGATCTTGATGGTAGAAAACCTAGATTGAGAAGATAGTTTGTAATTCATTCTATCCAAATTGTATGTGGTTTTTAAGGCATATCATTGTATTTCCTAGAAATTCCTCTATTGATTTATGTTAAACTCCTTGCCGAAAGGATTAGGCACGAATCTGATCTCTATCATTCAAACACCTTTCAGTCATCAAGCACAAGCTTCATCATTACCAATACCATTTCATTTCATGTTCATGTACTTAAAATAAGACAATCCCTGATGTTTCATAGTCCATAGTTGCTGATTCCTTGAAGAGTGAATCAAAGGTTAGCCTTCCTTGAATTTTATTAATAAAAAGAAGAAGGACTCATCACCCTTATGCCATTGTTTATTTTATCATACTAGGAGTTTCATTAGTCACATTCTGCAATAGGTTGTTCTTAGCTATCTTTATAATTATCATCCATAAAAGTACATCTAATAAACTTAGTAGCATGACAATGAAGACCTAATCAACTGATCCATAGTTTACTTGAAAGATAATAACCTATTTGTAGGCAATACCCACCTAAGTCCTGTGGAGCTGAAAGAAGAAGGAGGATCTTATCTAATCCTCATCAATTAGGCTTCTCTTGCAAACTTGGCGATCTATTCACTGAGAGTCAAGCCAATATCCTTGCCAAGTTTGACCCACAAGAAAAATCCCTAACAGACTGGTGACTCTGCTGGGGAGTTGTAGGAAATATTTTGCTAAATTATAGGATTTAGTTGAGCCAGAGCTCCTACCCTATACAAACTAGCTAGTTATCATTGGTGTCTATATTTTAAAAGAAAAATTCCCAAATTTTGGGTGGCGACTCTAACAATCTATGCTACAGTAATGGTCAGAAAATCATTCACAAGATGAGTTACAGAGGTACTAGGTCTTAGAGAAATAAGCTTCATGAGGATAGACTAGAAGAAGGTCATCCAAGTACTTCTAGGCTCAATCAGACAAAGAGAAGGAGAAAAAATAGGAATATGTTTCATACTCATAAACATAAAGCGGATACAAGACAAGAGGAACAAATCCAGCCTATTTAGATGAATCAAGAAGGAAACACCTCTGAATATGAGGAGGCTATTGAATTGGGCTTGAACCAATATGAAGATGAGGTTCAAGTAGGAGATGCTAAATCTGAGTCTACTCTCCCTGAATCAGAAGAAATTTTTGAAGAAGTCTATGAGTTGGAAAGGAGAGTCCAAGAAAAGATCCATTTAAAATAGAAAAGAGACAAGAAAAAAGAGGAAAAGATCAGACATGCTATGATTAGAGCTGAGCAATTGAAGAGACAATTATTGGATCTTGAGGCCATGAATCAGGATCATGTGACAAAGCAAGGAGAAGATTGGCCTGTTGTCCATAAGACCTATGAGACAAGAAATCCTAGGGACAAAGGTAAACAAAAGATTGTAGGAGTTTCAATAAATGAACCAAACCCTACAAAGGAGTCCATGGATCAAGCAACAAGATTAGATGCTGACATAGAAGAAGCAAGAAGAAAATAGGAACTATTTGCAAAGGAGTTAGAAAAGGGAGAGCTTGAAGCCACTGCTACTGAGATGAAAAGGAAGATTGATTTCCTTAAGCAATATTTTGGACCTACTAATACCCTTTCCACTTCTCAAGCACAAGGAGCAAATGTGTTCAACACTGCCAACACTTCAGGTATGCCTAAGACTCCTATTGTTTCTAATATTAACACATCCACATATTTAGGTGGTGGTCCATCACAAGGAGGTCCCATTCATGAGAGGCATAAACAATTGGTGTTTATGGGAATTCCTGGTTATCCAAATCCCATCCCTAATGAAATTAGGAAGAAGCTCCCAAAATTTATTGAAAGAAATGCAGTTTCATGTGAAGAACATTTGAAAAGTTTCATTGATGTAATAGATGACTACAATATTGAGCCCAATGATGTGATCATGAAGATTTTTGTTCAATCTCTAACTAAAGATGCTAGGGATTGGTTTAGAAATTTACCTCATGCCAGCATATGTTCATGGAATCAGTTCAGGCATTCTTTCAAGGAATAGTATGGTGAGAAAACCAATGAAGGCTTCATACTTAATGAGTTTAACAACATCAAGAAAAATTCAACTAAGGGTGTTGTTGAGTTCAATGTTAGATTTCGAAAAGCTATGCATAAGTTGTTGCAGGTTATCAGATTGGATGACAGAGTATGTCTTGTCACATACTTGAATTCTTTTGACTCAAAAATGGGATATCTTTTGAGAGATAAGAACCCTAGGAATCTTGCAGAGGCTTATAAATTGGCCATTAATATAGAGAGCAATAGAAGGATATCAGGGAAGTTGGGAAAGAGAGAAGATTGTCAGCCATTAGTTTCAAATAGAAGAGAGCTAGGGAAACTTGATGTAAAGCCAAAAGATGATGATAGTTTGAAGCAAATCTTGAAAGCAATAAAGGATTTAAAACCCAGTGAGGTGAGAAGTAGTAGAGTGCAAGGAAATGATAGGCCATCTTTCAATAACTTTAATAAGTTACCAAGAATGCATAACTTTCCCTATAATACTTAGTGGAAAGATGGAAAGCTAATGCTCCCTGAAAGAAAGGATAAACCAAATGACAAGACCCCTGACTCCTTGCACTGAAATTCAGTGAATATGAATGATGATGTTCCATGGTGTATTGTTTTCCAATCACCTCATGATCCCTATTATTGTGCTATTGCTCAAAGTGTTTCTACAGATGAAGATCAAGGCAACAACAATGATGATACTTATGATGATCAAGGATGTGGTATGACTTCTTCATACATGTATGATGGGTTAGACTCCACAGATGAAGATGAAAACCAAGATGCTGGCAATCCCCAAGTCAATAATGAGATTTATCATTAGCAAGTGTTTTCTGATGAAGGAGATGATCACATGGATGAAATCCAGTGCAACACTTTAAGACATGATGAATCAGTAGTGTTGGGGAGACCTTCTGATGAAGAAATTGCACAAATCACAGTAGACATGGTGTCTCAAGTTAAAAGAAACTATAATTTGAGAAATAGGGTGGTAGGTAGTCCAAGTGGCAGGCCTGCTGGAATTTTCATCAAGAATATAGAAAGGGATGAAAAACAAGCCCAAAATAAGCAGAAGGCTTCAGAGATTGTTGACAAAACCAAGTTGAAGAAAAATGTCACCTTCACAAAGCCAATTGTGGCTTACAAGGTAAAAGCTAAACCTCTTGTGGATACTATTTTTCCTTCGCAAGAGAAAGAAAAAGGTTAGAGAAAGGATAGCCCTAAATTGGTTGCACATGAAGAAAATGAGGAGGCTACTATCACTAAACAAGATGTAGTTGACCCCAAGTATGTTCCCGTTGACATGAGCAAATTGTTGTCATAAATCACTGTCAAGGTCCCCTTATTAGAAATGATGAGGATAGAGGAGCATAAAGTGAAGGCTTTGAGTTGGGTGAAAGGAGCCTTTTCTTTTGATACCCAAAATTCCACCAAGGCTAATGAAATAGCTGCGACAGCAAGTGATTCAATTGAGAATCAGTGTGAGGAGATCATCTCTGAGATTCCTCAAATTTATTTGGATACTAATACAGAAAATGTTGTGTCAGGAACAGTTGATCCTTTCTTTTTTTCCTTAATAGTCAATGGAAAGTTGTTAAGAAATTGTATGATTGATTCAAGAGCCTCTAATACTATTATGCCTGCAGAAATAATGAGATCCTTGGGTCTAAAAGTAGATACAGCTCATGGTAGATGTTAGGCTATGGATTCAAGAGAGGTCCCTATCATTGGTAATATAAAAGCACTTCCTTATAGGTTGATAGCTTTCCCTAACAAGTTGCTAACAATGAGTGTTATAGTGGTAGATATTCCTCCTCATTATGGGATGTTGTTATCAAGGAAGTGGAGTGCTTAGATGGGAGGTAGTATCTAGTGTGATTTGTCCTTTGCAACTTTCAATATTGATGGTGACAATGTGAAAATATCCAGAGAAAGTAGAACTCCACATATGATTGAAATAAATGATGATCATTTAAATTGTTGTGTGGATGTTGACATGGACAATTTCAAATTAGAAGAGATTGTCCCACCAGTGAAAGAGATAGATCCACTGGTTGCAGAATTAAAGAAACAACAAGATGGACTATGACATATGTATTTTGATGGAGCATGCTCAAAAGAAGGCTCAGGAGCTAGAGTCCTATTCATATCTCCATCAAGTACTACTTTTAAGTATTCATTCTCATTGACTTTTCAATGCACAAATAATACTGTTGACTATAAAGCATTGTCTTTGGGATTGAATATTGCTATCAAACATGGGATAAAATGTTTAAAGGTTTTTGGTGATTCTGAGCTTGTGGTAGCACAAGTTTGATCTAAATTTGTTGTCAACAATGATAGATTGAAATTGTACAAACATGTAATATGGGATCAGGTTGAAATGTTTGATGCTTTCCATATATGTTGGGTAGAAAGATCAAGTAACATAATGGCTGATTTTTTGGGCAATGTTGCCCTAAAAAGGGATGATTCAACTTTGTTTGGAGTATCAATTCTTGAAGTAAAAAGTAGGCCAGTTGTTGCAGACAACATTTACAATTGGTAGGTCTTTGAGGATGATCATGATATCCTAAGATTTATTCATTGTCTTGACATTTATGAGGATCAGCCTATAGACTGCAACACACTAGTTGAGGAAATTGAAGGTAAGGACATGGTCATGGGAAATGAGGTGATTCAGTTGAATTCAAATAGTATTCCTGAAGGCTTAACTGAGTTAAAAGTATTGTATAGCAGCCAAAATGATCATATGTCAAAAATAAGTAATGCTAATGTAGAAGATTTGGAGGAAGTAAATTTGGAATCACATAATGCTCCTTAGATGGTCTATATTAGAAAAGGATTAGCCCCTCAATTGAAGGATAATTTGATAAATTTGTTGAGAAGGTACAAGCATGTGTTTGCATGGTCTTATGATGACCTAAAAGCCTATAGAGAGGACCTTTTCCAACATGAGATCCCATTAAAGAAAGATGTCAGACCATTTAGATAGAAGCAGAGACCCATCAACCCATTGTTGGCTCCTAAGATGCAGTAGGAGCTAGTCAAGTTGAGTGATGCAGGAATAATTCAACCTATAAGGCATTCAACTTGGGTATCTAATTTAGTCCCAGTTAGAAAGAAGAATGGTGACATTAGGTTGTGTGTGGACTTTAGAAATTTGAATGTTGCATCATTGAAAGATAATTATTCACTGCCTAATACGGAGGCAATGTTGCACAAAGTCACTAGATGTGAATTACTGTCTATGATGGATGATTTTTCTGGATATAACCAAGTGTTGGTAAAATAATCTAAACAATTCAAAACAACATTCACCACACCTTGCGGAACCTATGTTTATGTCAGAATACCATTTGGTCTCAAAAATGTTGGAGCAACTTTCCAAAGAGCCATGGATGTTTCTTTCAAAGAGTACATAGACCTGTTTATGGTTGTATATCAAGATGACCTAATTGCCTACTCAAAATTAGTTTTTGACCATTGTTTTCACCTAGAAAATATTTTTGTCAAAGCTCTAGAGTATGGCGTGTCCCTGAATCCTAAAAAATGTAATTTTACAGTCAAAGAGGGAAAGTTGCTAGGACACACTGTATGAAAATATGGAATAAGAATTGATCCAGAGAGAGTTGAAGCAATCAAGAAAGTGTCTGCACTTAAAAATCTCATGGGTGTGTAGTCATTTTTAGGAAACATTAATTTTGTCAAAAGATTCATTGCAAACTTTGTTGAAATTGTCAAACCCATAGTAAAGTTGTTAAAAAGGGATGTGAAGTTTCAATGGACTATAGAGGCTTAGGCTGCATTTGAGAAAATTAAAGATGTGGTCCAACAAGCACTTGTGCTTAGGTCTCCTAACTATACCAAGCCTTTTTCATTGTTCTCTTTTGCATCATTTCACACCACTGTTGTTGTTTTATTGCAAAAGGACAATGAGGGTTTTGAACATCTAATTGCATTTTTTAGTAAATCCTTGCAAGCTACTAAGTTGAATTATGAGATGATGGAGAAGCAGGCATATGCATTGGTAAAAGTAGTCAAATCTTTTACACCTTATCTGGTGTGTGCAAAGGTTGTTGTGTATGTCCCACATTCAGTAGTAAAGGATGTCCTCACTCAGTCTGAAGTTGCTGGAAATAGATGCAAGTGGATTACTAGAATTCAAGAATTCAATTTGGAAATCCATATCACTAAGCTTATGAGGGGACAAGGTCTAGAAAAATTGATGACTGAAGAAAACATGGACTTAGTCCAAGTAAATAATGAAGGAACTCCTGATATGACAATTACAAGTATTGAATTGCAACCAGAATATGCTGATATTGTATATTTCATAAAGAATGCTAGATGCCCAGAGCATATGATAGATAACCAAAAGAGGTCCTTGAAATTGCAAGCTCAAAAATATACATTGATACAAGGAGACTTGTATTGGAAAAATAGAGATGGGGTCTTACTATTTTGTCTTGACAGATATCAGGCAGAGAAGGTTTTAAATGAAATGCATGTTGGTGTTTGTGGAGGTCATTTTTCAGCAAGGACTACTACTCACAAGATTTTAAGGGGAGGTTATTTTTGGCATACATTGTTTAAGGATTCATTCTAGTATGTCAAGAGGTGTGAAGCTTGTCATAAGTTTGCTTCAAAATTAAGGTACTTAGGAGCATTGTCATTAAACGCAATAGTTGCTGAAGCACCATTTGCCATGTGGGGCATGGATTTCATAGGTGAGTTTTTTGAGAAATCTAGTGGAGGACATAATTATATACTCGTTGCAATTGACTACTTCACTAAGTGGATAGAGGCTATTCCTACAAAAGGGGCAACAAGTAAAGTGGTGACTAATTTCTTACTTGACAATATTTTGACTAGATTTGGTGTCTCTATGAAGTTGATCATAGATAATGCAATGTGTTTCAAATCATATGAGTTTAAGGAGTTTTGTCATGAAAATGGAATCATCACATCCTTCTCATCTCCTTATCATCCTCAAGCAAATGGACAGGCTGAGTCTGGCAATAAAAGTCTACTGACAATCTTGAAGAAAACACTTGAAAAGAATAAGAGAGCTTGGCATTCCAAGTTGAGATTGGCTTTATGGGAAGACATGATTACAATGAAAAGAGCCACTAGGAAGTCCCCCTTTGAGCTTGTATATGGTTTACAATCAAGGCTACCTATAAATAATCTAATTCTAGTTTATCAGTTTATTCAGGATGAGGAGTTGGATGTCATAGAGCCAATGCAGAATAGAATTATGCAGCTGACTAAGTTAGATGAACAGAGAAAAGAGAGTCAAAAGAATAATATCAAGTTGCAACAAAAAATGAAGTACTTATTTGACAAAAGATAAACTACCAAGAAATTCAAAGCTGATGATTTGGTACTTCAATGGAATGTGAGGGCAAAAGATAAAGGGAAGCATAAGAAATTTGAATCACTGTGGCTTGGTCCTTTTGTGATTCATGATAGTTTTGGGAAGGATTCCTACTTGCTGAAGAACATGGATGGTGAAGTTTTTGAATTTCCAGTACATGGGCAATTCTTGAAGCCCTTCTTTAGTTGAGTTTTTAATTATCATGCATGTGTAAATACTTTGTAAATTTATGTACAGGTTCGTTTCCTTTCAGGTTGTGTGTTTCTTTCCCTATTTTTGGTTAGTGTGGTTTTTGGTCTACATCCCAGAGTCTTGTGGTTCCTGTTAAAACTTGCATTTCAAAATCCTCAGATAGAGCCACTGTTGGCACCCTAAAAATTTTTCATGGCTTTACCAGTTTTATTCTGGTCTCTGCAATCATTTTCCTGGTTCCTAGCTAAACCCTAGACTAAAATTTAAAAATCTAGCCATTGCCATAAAAATCCTAAGTGTGCCCTAGCTCTGTTCTAATTTCATGTTACTTTTCGATCCACTTAAAATTTCATAAAGGCATGTGCATTAAATTTGTATTCCCTAGCGGCCTTTATTCTCCTAAGTTTTCTTGTACCCAACTTTAATTTTTTCTAAAGTCCAGTGGTAGTAATTTTCCTAGGTCTGAATGCTAAATATTTCCTAAGTTTCCAAAGTTTATCCTTTCCTGGGCCAGCTTTCTGATACCATTTCGATCCAAGGATAGGCATAAGATCTTATGGAGTGTGTCAGAGGGTTGCGAAGTTGCACTAGCCATTGATTCTCTTTCACAACAAAGGCTTTTCAATGTAATGGGTCAACATGCTAGGTGTGCTTAGTCAAAATATTGTCAGTGGGGCCAACAATTTTAGAGGTTTAGTGGTTTTGATAGTGGTAGAGCATCGACGGCCAGTGTATGATCTAAAGGGTTATTTCTGACACATGAGGCTATAAGACCAGCCTTTGATTCTTTTCTGTGTCAGAGGTTTGTTAGAGTAGGGGTGAGATTCTTCATTGATGGTGGATGTGTGTTCTGGTGGAATCTTCATGGCTTATGAGGACTTAAGCATGACTGTAGATTTCTTTCATCTTAGGGGATCTATCAAAGTAGTATAAAAAGGTTGATCCAATGGTTTTCATAAGATCTAATAGAATATGTCAGAGGCTTGCAGTTTTACGATAACTATTGATTCTACTTCCTGACATAACCTTTATTTTGGAGGGTCCACTACTATGTGTACATGATTTGGTGATATCTCATTGGTCTACGAGTGAATGAATAGATATGTTGTCAGGGGGCCCAAATCTTTCAAAGGGGGCTGATAGCATGGCATGATCTATGGTTGTCGTGTGATTGCATGGAATCTTTTCAGGCCATGTGATCATGTGACGACCATCTGATTTGAAGCTTGTTCTTTGTGGGTCCTATGTCAGTGGTGACCAAGCCGGTATGGGGAATGATGTGGTGAGAAGTGGCACAATGTGGGCCCAGGCGGAGGTCTAAAGTTTGGCTATCCAAACAAATAATGTTAGCGGCCCAATGAATTTCAATGCTTTTCATTCAATCATAAAATGAGATGGCGGTACTTTAAATTGCCTAGTGATTCAATGAATGTGTATTTACGTAATCATTAAACTATTTGGTAGATAGCTAAAGTTCTTTGTGAACTAGTGAAAAAACCTTCTATCACCAGTTTGCTAAGGGACCAAGGTTAAATGTTGTCCTTTGTTCACTAGTTCACGGGGTTAAGGGATGAGTTAATATTTTACTTCATGAATATGAAAAGATTTTGTTGTGTGGTTTCCAAATGTAACCAGGATTCCTATATGGTTAAGTCATGAGAAGCCCGCAAAATATCAAAATCAGACGGTGACAAGTTAAAGTTGATCTTAGTTTGAATGATGACTACCGATTTTCTATTGCCATTTGGAAATAGCTTTTGAAATTCAAATTCAAAATTGTGGAGGGTTTCCAGCGACAAAAAGGACCAAAATTTATGGTTTTAGTGCCAGGATTTGATGAAGTTGTTGTGCCAACTGCTACAGGGTGATCCAGAGCATTTGATGATTGATTGCAGATGCCTGTACCATCTTAAAATGAACATAGGTAAAGCTCGAGGCATGTTGCAGTTGTACAATTAGACTGAAAAGACATGGTGTTTGTGTGATCTTCGGTACAAATTAGGAGATTTTCATTTATGAAGATCAATTTTGGGTTTGTTTGTCCAGGTCACTTGGTTTTTTCCCCTAGAATTAATTGTTGATTGATATTGGTTGGTTTAATGGGTGAAGCCCTAACCCTAGCTATTTGAAGCTTGTTGCATCCTGAATTCTTTGAGCATCCCAAGATAGCTAGTGGTATAAGTAGTAGGAGTTCTAATTATGAATGGGTTCCAAGACTTTTTTGGGTCTCCTAGCTTTCTAGTTTTCCAATCTTTTTGGTTCCTGGTTCCATTCTTTGGCAATCCAAGGGATTCTATTCTCTGGTTCCACATTCTTAATGGTTGAATGCTAATAATACTAACTTTGCAGAGAAGATTATTGATCCTATGATTTTGAGTAAAGAGTTCACTTGTATGTATTGATACACTTCCATGAAATACAACACAATTTCTACCTTGGTTCTGTTATTGTCTCTTTTCTTTGTGTTTATTCTTGTATGTCTCTATTTGTAAGGCATCTGGAACATACTAGTTGTAAGGAAGCTATCTACATGTTGCATGAGTTTCTTTCAAGGAAAGAATTAAATCCTTATGTGCAATTTTAGAGAATGAATACATCTGTGGAAGATCTTGATGGTAGAAAACCTAGATTGAGAAGATAGTTTGTAAGGAATTCTATCCAAATTGTATGTGGTTTGTAAGGCATATAACTATATTTCCTAGAAATTCCTCTATTGATTTATGTTAGACTCTTTTCCCAAAGGATTAGGCACTAATCTGATCTCTGTCATTCAAACACCTTTTAGTCATCAAGCACAAGCTTCATCATTACCAATACCATTTCATTTCATGCTCATGTACTTAAAATAGGACTATCCCTGATGTTTCATAGTCCATAGTTGCTGATTCCTTGAAGAGTGAATCAAAGGTTAGCCTTCCTTGAATTTTATTCATAAAAAGAAGAAGGACTCATCACCCTTATGCCATTGTTTATGTTATCATACTAGGAGTTTCATTAGTCACATTGTGAAATAGGTTGTTCTCAGTTGTCTTTAGAATTATTGGCGATAAAAGTACATCTAATAAACTCAATAGCATGACAATGAAGACCTAATCCACCAATCCATAGTTTACTTGAAAGATAATAACCTATTTGTAGGCAATACCCGCCCGAGTCTTGTGGAGCTCAAAGAAGAAGGAGGATCTTATCCAATCCTCATCAATTAGGCTTCTCTTGCAAACTTGGAGATCTATTCACTGAGAATCAAGCCAATATCCTTGCCAAGTTTGACCCACAAGAAAAATCCCTAACAAGCCATTTAATGTTTATGATATAATATCTCATTTTGTGAGCTATTTATACCTTATTGTTTTCTGTCAATATTTTGTATTGTTGTGATATGCCAGCCGATTCTGGTAGCCATTTAATGTTACTATATTATGTATTATGTGTGTTGGGTATGGGGGAGTGGGCCTCTTTGGTACCCATGTGGTTGGGTGGTAAATATTTTATCAAGGTATCTTTTGTTGTTGTAGTACTTATGGATTCCTGCTTGTACCTTGTCCTAGTTTGAAGAAAGATGACTCTTTGTTTATCCTTCATCATTTCTTGTCAAACATAAAGTAAAGTTATTATTGTAACCTCCTAAGAGGAGATGAATGTAATGTGATATTCATTGTAAATTCAAAGTGATGTAATTTGGAATGGGTAGGTTTAGGTAAAGAAGAAAGAAGAGGAATTGTAATCTTTATGCAAAGTATGGTAGTGTTAAAAGAAAGGAATTTAGTAAGTTTCAAAGTAAAGTGGTATGTTGTATATTATTGTTGTTTAAGAAAGGCTAGTAAATCAAATGGGATAATTTCATACACATGTTTCTTAAAGTCTCAAATGATTCATTCGTAAGTAATTAGTGTTTCAAATGTTATGTTGTACGTACAAGAATATTTAGAGAACATGGTTGGATCTAAGAGTTAGGTTAAATGTTTGGAAGAAAGTATTTATGTTTCCTATCAATAATCTTTAAATATTATAATATAAATCATTTCTAAATTTATCCATGGTATTCATATCTTTAATGAAGCTTGAAAAGGTTGTTAGTATAGTAGTAGGGAACCATGGAAGTAATCTAAGTTAAAATTTTCTTATATTATTATCTTTTTAAATTTAAAAAAAATTCACATTTCATTTCTTAGGTTTTCTTTCCTAAGAGAATCTTTGTTCTCTTTCCTAGTTCCCCTATGGGGCATGACACTAAAGGAAGCTAAAGTGAACCGTAGAGAAAATAATATTCACATATGTAACTATGTTGAAGAATGGAAGGCTACTCGCTTAAGGAAACAAATTTTGTTTCAACAATTAATGTAGATTCAAATGTTTGGTAAATATAAAGATGTTGATCAATGTATTTACTTACCATTTCACTTAGAGAGATTGAAGGCACAAATGAATTAAAGACTTTGATTTTGGTCAAAGAAATATCAAGTGTACTATCACAAAACCGTAGCATGAGTAGAGAAAGGTATTATTACTCTTGCGAGCTTAACCTACCTACTTATCTTGGAAATATCAGTTGTTAAAATTGAAAATCAAGTAGTTTGAAACATTGGGAATGAACCTAGACACAACTTCAAGAAGAGAGACATCACTTTGTATTTGGACTACCTAAAGGGATCATTTTTTGTGAATCCCTACCAATGTTTTATTTGTAGAGAATACATGGACATACATACATTGAAAGATTGAAACAATAGACTACAATGAGATTTATGAAGATATGGATCAAGTGTACAACCTAAATGATGGAATATACAAACAAGGATTCAAACATTTAGTGTAGATTGACTTAATGAAGAAATTTTTTCATGTCAACTTTGACAATGAGGAATAGATAAGGACAATACTAAGAAGATTTCATACTAATAAGCTTTGGATTGGAGCCAACCCATAGAGTTGATAGATGAAATGATTCACAACCTGAATGGCCTAAGCATGACTAGAATTAATCCTATATCAGGAAAAAAAGTTAAGAAGCTTGTGGAAAATAACACAAAAGAAGATTATGATGGAAGAGGCATGAAAGTTCACACCATAAAACAAAAATTGATGTGAGATTTTTGAGAAATATCTTACGATATAAGATGGTTTATACCTCTAGACCTAATTCTATTTCTATAGGATTTGTTCATGGAGCTTATAAGATGGTAATAGACCAATAAAATGTAAACCTTTGTGAAATATTGAGAAATAAATGGATTGATAATGTTAGGAGAATCAAGCAAGATAATTATACACCATTCAGACTTGGATCATACCTTGTGTACTTAAATTTCCAACTTACCAAATCATTTTCCACAATGGTTGCATCTGAATGGAGTTCAAATAGATGCACAGTGGAGAAAGTTAGTAACTTTTACATAACACAACCTAAGGAAAGAGTTGAAATTGACATTACTAGAATGATGAAATCATTCCAAAACTAGATGAAATGGAGATTTAGAGTTTCACCTTCTATAGTTGACAAATATAAAAATGATATTTTCATTATGGCAAAAATTGATAGCATATGTTGTGAAGCCGTTGAACCTAGAATTCACTTTGTTAAACCTTTGGAGTACAAAGTTTTTGATGATCTATTCATAGAATGCATTGATACTGCAGGATATAAAAATATATCTTTTTGGGATATATTTTTCTGTTGGTTTTGGTTTAAGAAGTGTGTGTGTTGAGGTGTGGAAAATGTTATGGACATACAAAACTTAATAAAACATAAATACTTATCTTGAAAAGGAGCAGATTGGGAAATCACTATTTTTTGTTGCTTGCATTTAGTTTCTGGAAATTTTGCAACTGGATCTGGCCTGGAAATGCAAAAATAGAGAAAACCCATAAATCTTCTATCTTTCTAAGAGAGGTCGACCTTGACCCAAAATAAGGGTAAGATCTTACTCCGGGGCACAATCATACCCCCAAAATTTGACCTTGTCATGTGTTGTTTTGACTAAAATTATGTTCACAGATCCTAGAAGTTCGCTGAATAGGGTACTTAGATCTGAACTATAATTCCCTTTCCCACACCTATACCTACAATAAAAAAGGGGTTTGTTGTTTGGATGAGGTTTTTCCTTAGTCAAACCCTGGTTTGGAATAAACCTTTAAAATGGAATTGAAATAGAGAATGCTAGAAAGTAGTAGTAGATCTAACAATGAAGCTATGATATTCAATAGATATGCAATTGTATTTGGAATGTAAACAATTATGTTGATATGAAAGCTTGGACTCAAAACTAACAAATGTAAATCAAAACCTCCATGATTGTATGATTTGAATCCACCTTGAAGGAGAATGAATAGATCTTGAAAATGAACAAAGGATTTGGAAGGAAGATCACACCACCATGATGGATAGATCTAGGGTTGAATGATGAATCTTGAATACTTGAACCAAATCCCTCCAAAGGCTTGAATTCTTGAATCCTTGATCTTCAATGGAGAACTTGGATGCTTGAATGTAGATGATGGCTTGATGGATACTTGATTGAGAATGCCTTCTTGAACACTTGATTGATGAATTCATGGATACTTGATTGCACTTGAGAGATATTAACAAAGGATGGATTAAAATGAGAGAAAAAGGCTTCCTTTTATACTAGTCTAGGGCACAAACTTCTAGAGAAGCTAACATAGGAGATTTAAATTCCCATTTAAACCTTAAGCCCTAGAAATGGACCTAGATTAAATATAATTTAAGATTTTACCCTTCCAAAATCTGAAACAACTGACCTAGAAGCGAGAAAATAAAACTTTTCAAAATGCAACAAGTGAAAACTTTTGGATTTTGAAATCTAGACCCAAGGTCAGGGTTGAGGTCAACTCTAACCTAGGTGAAGTTTGAGGTTGACCTTGACCTAGCTTAGGGTCAAGTTTGACCTTGACACTAAGGTTAAGAACCTCAAATTCACAGTGCCAGGTGCCAAAAATGGGCTGGAAATAAATACAATATAGGGCAGAACGGGGGAAAAAGCCACTAGCAAGCTAGGGACCTATCTAAGGCATTTGACATGACCCCAAACCACCTACTTAGAGGGCTAAACCAGTCATAAATGGAATTGCTTCCATTTTATGATGATCCATTTAGCCCCCACTTTAGCAAGAGTATGGATTCGATGAAAATAATTGGTAAAGGAAAAGAAAGATTCTAGTGGATCACAATGAGATAGAATATCATTCTATTAAGGACATGAGCCCCCAAGCCAATGATTTTAAGTCAAAATACATGCATGAAGGTGCAAAAATAAAGAAAAAGAAAAATAAAGTTAAAATACACAAAAATAGGGGTTAGTACTAAAACAAACCCAAATCATCTAGTAAGGGAAACCTTGTTAAGAAATTCTTCCTATACTAATATCATATTTGGAAAGCTATCATAAAAGAGTAAATAATTACATAAGAAAGATAAGAGAAACACTATAAATAACATATCTTCATGATCCAATCCTACTAGCATGAGAGTGAAAAGAGAGAGAAGAGAGAGTGATGCACCTAGTAAGATTCCCACCTTACCATGAATCACCAAGGAGGGAGAGCCCAATAGGTGGCCAACTGGATAGTTCACCCAAAAATTGTTCTTTTTAATTGTAATGTGTATTCTTATAGATTTTGGAATACCCATAGATCCACATTCTTTCATCACTATGAATATAAAATGGGTGTCTACTCAGGATTTAGAAACTTATGTGTGTTACCTTGAGAACATTTAGCATACTGAAAATTGAAAAATGTGTGTCTCTTTAGGATTTATCAACTTATGTGTGTCACCTTCTGACGGAGGATAGGTAACGAGGATCCAATTAAGGACTGTCCAAACAAGTAGCCAAACACCACAATGTTGAATAACACAACAAGACAATGTTTTCAACTAAATTTTGATTAACATGCCCGACTGTAAGGCCTTCCAAGTTAGGTCCAAATATAATCAAAGTATTTATTCAATCTTCTAGCTAGTCCAACTCTGAAATAATTAGCAACTGATGGAAAACACTAAGGTAGATCTTAACTTGAGCTTGCAAGCCTCCAAGAAATCTCCTTGTCTCCAAGCATGAAAACCACTAGCTCTGATATTACAAACTATCAAATAACCATCTAATATTCAAGATCTTGCAGGATCCAAATGCTATCCTTCTATCTTCCTAAATCCACTAATCTACCTCTAGACAACTACCCAAACACTCCTTAAATACTAATCTTCAGCCACAAGTCAATTGGAAGAAACAATTAACTCCTAAGCCAAGTCGGCTCCTATTACAAACAAAAATTGAATGCAACAATAGTCTACTCATAAATAGCCTTATGAACATTTAATTCTCCATGTTAGCCTCAAGATCTACATAGGAGAATACAATAAAAGCTACCAACAATAAATGGACCAAGTCGGCCCACCAAATATCCAAGTACTGCAGTCGGTAAACCAGAACTACCGAGCACCAAAGAAACAACCGAGCACCAGTGAAACAACTAAGCATGATAAGAAAAACCAAGCAATAGAGGCATCATTGAGTACAAGTTCCATCGAGCACAAGAGGTTTCACTGAGTTCCTTCAGTGACTGAGCTTCCTTCAATAATTGAGATAATCAGTTAAAGCTACAACCGAGTAACACATAACCAAAAAAATACTCCTCCAAGAAGATTCACCGAGTACCCTAGAATTCCGCTACATCACCTTTAGAGGATTTAGCATATTTAAAAATGTGTGTCTCCTTAGGATTTATCCACTTATGTGTGTTACCTTTAGAGGATTTAGCATACTAAGAAATTAAAAAATGTGTGTCTCTTTAGGATTTAGCAACTTATGTGCATTACCTTCAAATCATTTAGCAAATTGAAAAATTAAAAAATGTGTGTCTCTTCAGGATTTAGCAACTTATGTCCATTACCTTCACTGGATTTAGCATATTGAAAAATTGAAAAATGCGGCATAGGGGGAACCCTATATATGCCCCCCTCCTTATCGTGGCTTTATGCTAGATAGGATAAGGAAGAGAAGGAGGATACCTACTTCAAAAACTAAGGAGATATCCTATTTACAATAATGTACACTATATTCTTTGCGAAGGGTATTGACCCTTACATCTAAGAGCATAGATAATTTTGAAAAGGATATGTCACTCATGGAAAAAGGATCCGCAAAGAAAGAGATATTATCAAAAAGACCCCCACCGTAGAGGTGTGCTTTAGATAAAATATCATCTTTCAAAGAGAAACAAAGAGGGACAAAAGATTCAATCATCAAGCCCCCTATGAACAAGAGGTAGAGGAATCTTAGAACAAAAGGAATCAAACTTTGACCCTACAACAAGGGAAAGATTTTATAAAGAACATAATTTGCAAAAAAAAGAAGATGTGATGACCTAAGACAACAACCTCTCACATAAAAGGATATCCATTGCCAAAACCTCATTCAGTATAATGAAATAATGTTGCAAAATAAACAAATGCCACTGAGATAGGGAAAGAAGATCCCTAGACAAAGAGAAAGAAGGAAGACCTTGCCCCCTAGAGATGAAAGAAAGGGATACCTTTTCAAAGTAAATATCTTTAGAAAATATATCTTGAATATAAAATAGAATCTATAGATGATTATAAGATAATACAAAACCTTAGGTAGGAGAGAAAGAAAGAATACCATTTATGTTTAGAACAAAATAGATGCTAAGAGCCTAATGGATCCTAGAAGAATGGATTAAATGCTTCTTTCCCCTAGTCATGAGATAAGAGGATAAAAGACCTATATTATGGAAAAATCAAGGGGATGCTCCCTATCAAAGTTATGAAGGAATTATAAAACTGCACGAGAGTGAGATATAATTCCTGAAGTAACTTCTCTAACATATAACTTGAAATGCACACAATCAGAAAGTAAATGTGTATTTTAATAATGAAAAGGAAATTTGTACTTAGATAGAGCATCTTTCAGCATAGATCTAAAAATTTCTTTTTTGAAATTCATTAACTGAACATACACCTTCTTAGCTACATCTTGAGGAGATTCAGGGTAATCTGAGGTAGGTGTAGGGAGAAGAACATGAAGAGGATGATGACGATCAAAATCAACCACCTTCAATTGAGATTGATAGCAACCAACACCACGCATATGTTGTTTAGGGGATATATGAACTAGATATTTAATACCATGCTCATTAACACCAAGCCCTAAACCTTTATAACCTTGTTTAGTCATCATATTATATCCTATAGTGTACATATCATGTAAAGCTTGTACAGGAGGTTATTGTTTATCATGTTCATGAGTAAAGGTTGTATAAGGTGGAATAATAGGTTTAGAAGAAGTTTCTTTTGTCTTCCCTTTAATATCATCTTGGATTGGATAAGAAGGGGAAGGTAAATCCAAGAATTCTTGGACATCTACATCATCGACCATAGTTTGAATCTCATCATAAGCATGGAAAGAACTAGGAATAGTAGATGGAAAAATAGGAGTTGGAATATTATGAATCGGATTAGGAAGGATAGGATTAGGAATAGGAACACTAGGAAAAGCGTAGGATGGGGCAAGAGTGTAAGACATAACTGGAGGAACACTCACAGGAAGAGATGATAGAGGTGTAGCCACTAAAGGAGGAGTGTAAGTAGGAATGATGGGTAAAGGAACGGAAGAAGTTTCCATACTATTAATAGGAGGAGTGCATAATGAATCTTGAGCTTCTTGAGCTAAAAGTTTGACATTTAAATGCACAAGATGAGTGATACCACACAAAAGATTAACACCTTGATCATTGTCACAAAAGATTTTCTCAAACACTTGTATAGCTTGAATAGAATATTTAGGATATAAAATTCTAGGTACATTAATGTTGTAAATAGTGGAACATGAAGGTAACCATGGACACACCCTATGGTAAAGGTAAATTGAAGAGGTTGTAGAGGAAGATGAAAAAGGAATAGGATCAATGGAGATCTCATTCTAACAATTTTCATCCTCACTTCCATGTACCTCATTAAGGGATCTATCCTCTTTTGTAATAAAAGCCTCATCAAAGTATCAAAACAAAAATCATAGATGTTGAGCACAAAGTAACACTAAAAGCATGAAAAATGTAAATATTTTTGCATTTTAAAGAAATTTTGCTATTTTTTCATATTTTTTAAATATAAATGAAAGAGCATAAAAGGATTCTACTTTTATAAGCATTCAAGATCTAACACAAGATGCAAATCTAACACCAAAAAGAAATAGTTGTTGTAAACGAGTTCACCAAAATGTATGAGTGAACCACAAATACAATAGGGCATCTAATTCCAAAAAAGATAGCGGGTAAGCTTGTTAGATTCACCAAAATGTATGATGAAGGTGAACGCACAAGATAATACAAAGGGAAATCTAGCACCAAAAGAGAAAGAGTTTTCGTAACACGGGTTCACCAAAATGTAAGATATAAAAATATATCTTTTTGGGATATATTTTTATGTGTTTCTTTTTCTTTAAGAAGTATATGTGTTGAGGTGTGGAAAATATTGTGGACATAAAAAACTTAATAAAACATAAATACTTATCTTGAAAAGGATCAGATTCATAAATCACTATTTTTCAGTGCCTGTGTTTAGTTTATGGAAATTTTGTAACCAGATCTGGCCTCGAAATGCAGAAATAGAGAAAACCTAGAAATATTTTTTCTTTTTGAGAGAGGTTGAACTTGAACCAAAATAGGCATAAGATCTTACCCTGGGGCACAATTTTACCCCAAAAAAATGACCTTGACCTTTGTTGTTCTGACAAAAATTCTGTTCATGGATCCTGAAAGTTTGCCAAAAAGACTATTGAGATATGAACTACAATTCATTGTCCCACACCTGTACCTACAAGAAAAAAGGGTTTTGTTGTTTCGATGAGGGGTTTTCCTTGGTCAAACTCTAGTTTAGAATTAAACTTTAAAATTGAACTGAAATAGAGAATGCTAGCAAGTAGTAGAAGTAGATCTAACAATGAAGTTATGATATTCAATAGATATGCAATTGTATTTGGAATGTAAACAAGTATGTTGATATGAAAGCTTGGACTCAACACTAAAAAATCTAAATCAAAACCTCCATGATTGTATGATTGGAATCCACCTTGAAGGGAGAATGACTAGATCTTGAAAATAAATAAAGGATCTTGAAGGAAGATCAAACTACCATAATCGATAGATCTAGGGTTGAAAGATGAATCTTGAATGCTTGAACCAAATCCCTCCAAAGGCTTGAATGCTTGAATCCTTGATCTTAAATGGAGAACTTGGATTCTTGAATGTAGATGATGGATTGGTGGATACTTGATTGAGAATGCTTGCTTGAACACTTCATTGATGAATTGATGGATACGTGATTGCACTTGAGATATATTAACAAAGGATGGATTGAAATGAGAGAGGAGGGCTTCCTTTTATACTATTCTAGGGCACAAATTTCTAGAGAGGCTGACATAGGAGAATTATATTCCCATTTAAATCTTAACCCCTAGAAATGGACTCACATTAAATATAATTTAAGACTTTATTGTTCTGAAATTCGAAACAGTCAACCCTAAAGCGTGAAAATAAAAATTTCCAAAACCAGACATCTGGAAACTTATGGATTTTGAAATCTAGACCTAAGGTCAGGGTAAAGGTTGAGGTCAACCATGACCTAGGTTAGGGTTGATGTTGACATTGAGCCAAAAGGTCAAACTTGACCCTGAGGTCAAGAACCTCAAATTCATAGTGCTAGGTGCCAGAAACATGCTAGAAATAAGGAGAAAATAGGGTTTAATAGGGGAAAAAGCTAGCAGCAAGCTAGGGACCTATCTGAGGTGTTTGACATGACCCCAAACAACCTACTCAAAGGGCTAAACTAGTCCTAAATGTAAGTGCTTCCATTTTATGACGATACAGATACTTTAGTAAAATCAGAGAAAGATGAGGACAATCCTAGATGGGGGACTTGTGAAGAGATATTTAGTTCAAAATTAAAGGAGAAGAACATTCTAAAAAAAAGAAGAAAGTATGTAAAATCATGCATAAGATAGAAAAGGGAATCAACAATTAATAAAGAAGAATGGCAACACACAAAACACTCTACAAAGCTAATGAGTGACGGAGGATCAAATGTACTATTTGTTAAACCTATTGTGGTAGTAGGACCTTCATACCTATCCACATTGGAAAAACCATTACAAACAAAAAGTACATGAAATATTGAGATAATTCATGTACAACCAAACCTATCATGATCACCAATCACTAAGAGATCTACAAGAATATCACCTATAGTAGAATAAGTTAAAGTGAAAATAGAACTAGTTATTAATTCTCCTAGAAGGCCTAAGAGACAAAATGATATGGAACAAAAACCAACATTAAATAAGCCTAAATAAATTAAAACTAAGGACTCAAATGAAAAAGAGGAAGAGAAACATGAACAAAAAATTGAGCAAGTCAAAGAAGTTAAGAAGAAAGAAAACATTTCAGAATAGAAGACACCTTCTACCAACATAAGGAAAGGTTGGAAACCTAACCTTGGGAAACCGAATAACAAAATACTAAAAGATGGAAATCTAGATCAACTAAAATTATTTAAAATATATAATCCTAATCAGAGGAAAGCTCTAGAAATTATAGTATTAACATATATTTTGGAATAAAAAAGACATCTTATAGAAATTCAGGGGAGCATACCTAAAGAACTTTATGACATATTACAAATAAGGAAGGTTAGAGAGAAAGAAGAAGATTTAAAGATAAGATATTGCTGGTAGTTCCCTTTGATCTTCAACTTGTAGATTTATACTTTGATGGATAACTTTTATATAACTTTGACTCTATCACCACTCCAAAGTCTACAAGGAAGAGGGACAATTAACAAAGATCAACAATGAGATCCTCCTACACTTTGAGCCTTAATGCTTGTGTAGGTGTAACCTTGACTCACTTGTCCAAAGGAGTCTCAAAACAATATACAACTACAACCCTTACTAATTGATTAAATATTTTATCATTTAAATGTGTGTGTGATTGGTGATGATGGACTGCTTCCAAAGAATAGATCAATGCCTTAACCTAGGGAAAAGAGTCACTTGATAACATATATCAACTAAAACCTTAACTCAAACACACATGAACTTAGAGTAAGTGCTTTGCCTATTACTCCCCTCACTCCCAAACCTGATCATCAAATTCTAATCTAACAATGAACTCATTGAAATCACCCTAAAGGATTTAATCCTAACTTTGTTAGGAACTCCAAGTTGATCTCACAATACTATTTGTTTACCATATGCTAATCCACTTTGTGACCTTAACATAAATGAATCCACAATCAGAACAAGAAGACAATCAAAAGTTTGAGACAGGAATTCAAGTGTATTCTCAATTAACTTTCAGAATCAATACATTACCAAGGCAACAAAATGTGAGAAACAAAACCCTAAATCCAAGCTCTCCATGTTCAGTATAATACCATCAACAACCAAGGACCAAAAAGAAAGCTTTGGAACCCTCACTAAGTAAAAAATGCTCCAATATATACCCCCTAGTCATCTTGGAAACCCAAACTAGGTTGCAACAAGCTACAACTGACTAGGGTTAGGGTTTCACCCACTAAACCAACTGAAATAGTCAAGAATTTATTATAGGGGATGAAAACTAGTCGCGCATGCCTAAGAAAGATTTGCACTTATGATAGATCTCTGAGAAAGTACTACAAATCATGGAATTCTATGTCAATTAGTCATTTTAGCCACCTACAACATGCCTTGAGCAATAAAGAACACAGTACAGACCCCTACAAATGATCATAGAACACCTTGGACCACACTGCAATAGTTGACAAAACCAATTCTACCAAATCCAGCTGCTTGATCAATAAATTTCAGCTCTTTCTATTGTGAAAAACCCTCAAAAATTTTAATTTGAATTACAACGGTCATTTTATGGCACCAGTAGTGAATCGATGGTCTATATTTAAAACTCGATCAACTTTATGTCATGACCATCTGATCCTTCTTTTTCACAGTCTTTATGATTTATCACTTAATAGGACCCTAGTCATATTTGGTGAACCAGTGACTAAAGGATTTCAGCCATTTGCGGAATACTTTATACTACCGCCAAATATTTTAGTGATTATGCAAACGCTTGTTTGCTGAACCACCAACTTTTTAGAACACCGCTATTTTACTGCACGAATGAGCAAACCTTTGAAAATTTGTCAAGCTACTAAACACTTTATCAGAACTGCTAAGACCTTTGACCAAACCCTGGGCCCACCTTTAATAAAATCAACTACTATCTTAAGTTTGCATGGAGCATAAAGATTCTAGTAGAACTTAAGACAATCATTGGATTAACCTTTTAGCTCCACTTTGTAGATCCTCTGACAAGATATGAAATCAATGTTTATCTGATAATCTCATGTGTCAGAACAAACCCCTCAAATCATGTGCCAACCATCGATGCTCTGCAAGCGTCAGGACCCTCTAACATGCCAGAAACTCAAGTCCCATTGACAATAGCCAAGTGACATACGCGAACCAATAAGAGACTGCCAACTGTGCTAACCTAGCATTAGACCCACTGACAACCTTTATGTTAGATTCCAAATCGATGGTTGTTGCATGATCGTGAAGGAGAAGAATATTCCTTGCAATCATGCGATAACCACTAGATATTCGAGTGACTGACAACATGACCGCACCCTACCACATAAGCCATTTCAATGAATCACAAGCTACCACGTTGCAATATCTGGCAAGCGGACATGCAACTTTTCCTTTTGCACTTGAGTTCCTTTGACAACTCTGCCACTTCATCTTTTCTCTTGGCCAATGAGGAGATGCCACCTGAGCCTACCTGGCAGTGGACCTGCCTACATTGAAAGGTTACGTCATGGAAATGAATCAATGGCTAGCATAAATTTGCAAGCCTCTAAAAAATCTTATGAGAACTTATGCCTGTCATTAGATTGAGATGGTGTCAGAGCCGGGCCCAAGAAAGATTTAAGCCAGAACATTAGAAAGAATTAAAATGCTGGACTTAGGGAAAATTAAACCCACCAGACTTAGGCTTAAGGAAATATTAAGCACTGAGGACTTAGGGAAAAAATTAAAGCATTAGGCAGATAGACCTAGGAAATATTTGTGCACATGGGTTTTAGGGAACTTAAGTGGTCCAAAAAGTAACAACAAATTAGAATAGGGCCAAATGACTTAAGGTTTTTTTCATTACAACGACTAGTTTTTCAAAAATTTGAACTAAGGGTTAATGCCAGAGACCTAAAAACAACTGCAAAGGCCAGAAGAAAAGGGCTAAAGCCATGAAATTTTTTCAAGGTGCTAATAGTGGCTGTGTCTAGGGAAGTGTGGCTCTTGTAGGCACAACAAGAATCTAGAATCACTGGTTAAAGTAGACCATCCCACTGGAAAAACTAACAACAGAGAGAACAGGACCAGAACCCTATAGACCAGGACAAAATAGGATAGGGGCAAGAAAATTTACAAAATTTACAGAATGTACAGACCTAACTACTATTCATGGAAAACAAAATACCTTCAATTGAAGTATTTCTTCAAGAATTGTCCATGAACTGGCAATTCCTAAACTTCACCATTGAACTCTTTCACAATGTATGAATCCTGGCCCCATTTTTTATGAATTTGATATGGCCCTAGCCAGATGGGATCAAACTTTCCATGTTTTCCTTTATCTTGTAGTCTTGCATTCCAAATTAACACCAAATCACCAGGCTCAAACCTTCTTTCAATAGTCTTCTTGTCATACAAATTATTAACCTGTAACTGCAATTTGGCATTTCTTGCAACTGATTCTCTTCTAGTCTCATCCAACCTAATGAGGTCCTCAATTCTCAACTACATCTTATCATCTATATCATCTTCATATAATTGTACAAATTTATACATTTCCAGTATATTATTTTGAGGCATTATTACATGTATTCCATATACTAAGTCAAATGGTGCACAACCAATTGCCTTCTTCACAATTACCCTATCAGCCCATATAGCTAATGGTAGTTTTGAATTTCATTCCCTCTTATTCTTTTCAAGAATCCTCCTGAGGATCTTAATCAAACTCTTATTAGTAGATTCTACCTATCCATTTCCTTGTGGATGATAAGGTGAGGAATACGAAATCTGAATTCCTAAACTTTTTCAAAAGTCCTTATATTCAACAGACCTGAAGCACATGGCATTATCACTTACTATTCTCTCAAGCCAACCAAACCTTGTAACAATGTTGTTCAACAAGAAATCAGTTATCACTGTGCTAGTTTCATTCCTTGTAGGTATAGCCTCTACCCACTTTGTAAAGTAATCAGTGGCAACTAAGATCCATGAGTGTCCTCCACTTGACTTGTTTGGTATCTCCCAATGAAATCGATCCTCCATTATTAGAAAGGATCTTGTACTTCTACTAGCCTTAAGGGCATGTTACCTAAAAATTTAAGCTTACTAGAGAACCTTTGACAATCATCACACCTCCTTACCAATTGCTCTACATCCTTGAAGATTGTGGGCCACCAGAATCCTGCTCTCAAAATTTTTTGAGCAATTGTTTTACCCATATAATGCCCACCACAAACTCCCTCATGCATTTCCTTTAACAACTGGTTAGCTTGATTTTCATCTACACATTTCAAAAGTATGCAATCTAAATTCTTTCTATACAATTAACATTTCACAATTACATACTTGATGATCTATAATTTTAATGTCCTCCTCTGATTGTCATTCATTCCTGCTGGACATCTCATATTTCTCAAGTAATAGATAATATCTTGATACCAGACACAATCATCCATGTCACATGTATAATCGATTTCAGCTTGATTTATCTAATTTGCATCAAGATTGGATTGAGCCATCAGTCTTTCCAATCCTTGTCCTCTAACCAATTTAGTAATTTGGATATCAATGTTGAATTCTTGGATCCTATTGATCCATCTGCATCTTCTTCCAAACACCTCTTGTTGTGAGAAAATATCTTTTACTACTACACTTGGCATAAAACCAATAAAAACTGCCCCCATCAAGTAACACCTAAAAGCCTTGACTACCTTCACAAGTGCATATGCTTTTTTCTCATTTATGTCATACTTCAATTCAGTAGCTTGCAAAGATTTACTGAAAAATACAATAGGCTGCTCAAAACCATCCTTATTCTTTTGTAACAAAACCGCAGCAATAGTGTGAAAAGATGCAAAGGAAAGGATGTGCATTGGGACATTATAATCAAGTGCCTTAAGCACTGGTGCATCTTTGATAGCCTGCTTGATATTTTTGAAAGCCTCATCAGGCTCACCCTCCCAATTGATTGCAGATCCCTTCTTCAACATCTTAGAAATAGGTCTAGTAACCTCTGAAAAATTTGTCACAAACCTCCTTAAGAAATTGACTTGACCAAAGAAGGACTAAATCCCTTTAACATTTTTTGGCCTTTGAATGTTTTCAATGGCTTCCACCCTCTCAGGATCAATCCTAACTCCTTGCTTCCCCACTAAGTGGCCAAGCAACTTACCTTCAATGACACCAAATGCAAATTTCCTTGGATTTAATGAAATACCATATTCCAGAGCCCTTAAAAATATTTTCTCTAAATGAGTACAATGGTCTTCTTCCTTCTTGGAATAGGCAGTTAAATCATCTTGATAAACAACAAGGAAATCATCAATAAAATCTGAAAAGGCAACATCCATTGCCCTCTAAAAAGTTGCATCAGCATTTGTGAGACGAAAAGGCATTCTCACATAAACATATGTCCCCCAAGGTGTTTTGAAAGTTGTCTTAAATTGTTCTGACTCTTTTACAATTACCTGATTGTAACCAGAGAAACCATCCATCATAGACATCAATTCTGATCCAATTACTCTCTACAACATAGCTTCCATATTGGGTAGACAATAGTTATCCTTTAATGAGTTGATGTTCAAATTCCTGAAGTGCACACAAAGTCTGATGTCACCATTCTTCTTTCTGACAGGGACAAGATTTGAAACCCAAGAAGAGTGCCTTATAGGCTTGATAACTCCAGCATCTCTCAACTTCACTAATTCTTCTTGCATCTTGGGTGCTAAAGTAGGATTAATAGGCCTTTGTTTTTGCCTGAAAGGTTTAGCATCTTCTTTCAAAGGAATAATATGCTAAAAAAAGTCTTCTCTATAAACCTTTAGGTCATCATATGACCATGAAAAAACATGCCTAAATTTTCTTAGTAATTCAATCAGAGATTTTCTCACATTGTGAGACATGTCCCTACCAATGTATACCTTCTTAGGTGCCTCATGTGTTCCAAGATTTATCTCCTCTAGATCAGCATGATCTTCTCTTTTGATATTCTTTTGAACTCTATCCCGGTTATCAAAGATAGTTTCCAAACAACAAGCCCCTTGGGCACCTTGTTAGTTTTGAGTTGAATAAGCTCATTGCCAAGGACAATCTCTTTTCCTTCTATTGACTCAACTAAGGTTGAGCAATCAAATTCCTAACCATGATACTGATCTTCACAACTCATAAACTTCAAGATATCATTATCATCATAAAAAAATTGCCAATTCTCAATATTGTCTGGTATACTAGGCCTAGCCTGAATTTAAACTTTAGAGAGACCAGCAAAAGTAATATCACAGGGATTGATTGCTATATTAGCTAACAATTCAGCCATCTTATTGTTACTCCTATCCTTCCATTCAATATTGAAGGCATCAAAATGTTCAATCAAATCCCAAACTGCATTCCTATATTATTTTAACCTTCTATTCTTGGAAGCATATACTGACCTGACTTGGGACACCACAAACTCAGAATCACCAACAACACTTCTTAATACCATGTTTTTGTGCTAACCTCAGTCCTAACAACAATGCTTCATATTCTAGTATATGTTGGTACAAAAGAAATTCAATGTGAAAGAAAATTTGTAGGTGTTTCCATTAGGAGAAATAAGTAAAATACCTACTCTTGCTCCATCCTTGCAACTCGCACCATCAAAGTACATTACCCACAAATCACCCTTCATAGAATTAACACTTACCCCAACAGAGATAGGTGACAAAATAGGTTCCTTCTCAAGTATAGGGATCTCTACCCTAAAAGCATTAATATCAGTATCCAAAAAACATGTAGTTTCAATATCAATACTCCTTTCAATCATGTGGCATACTCTTGGTTCTTGGTCAATCTTAACAAATTGATCATCAATCTTGAAAGTGGCATAGGAAAAATCACACTGTAAACTTCCACCCATGGCAGCACTCCACCTTCTAGATAGTAGCATCCCATAATGAGGAGGGATGTCCACCACCAAAATACTCATTTTTAACTCTTTATTTGGATATGCTACCAGCCTATATGGCATTGCATTGATAGTCCCAATGACTAGTACCTCCCTCTGATCCATTGCACAACATCTACCTTGAATTGTATCAACTTTAAGGCCCAATTTTTCCATAATCTTAAAAGGCATAATAGTATTAGAGGCAACACTATCAATCATACAATTTCTTAGTTTCATTCCATTCACAAGGACACTTAAAAATAATGGATCAATGTTTTCAAGGCTAGCATTGAAAAAAATATCCAAATATATAGGAGGAATTTGAGATACAATTCCCTGAGCAGCAACACCTTTCAAAGCTTTATCCTGAGATCCATTGTATGCAACATCATTGTTATGAACATTATCTACCCATGCAATAGATCTATCTTTGTGTTCAAGGATCCTCAACACTTATGACAATGGAACCTTAACTATAATTTGGGACAACACAACTTGTTGGGATGAAAAAATGCAACATGGATTTTTGAGTACCATGTTAATTGCTTGTTAAGTGCTCTATTTGGTATAAAAGTGCATATATGGATTGGGTGGTTTTTAGGTCCTATCATCAGAATTAAATGTTTTGCACCTTGCATATGTCCCAGTGAGTCAATTCAAGCCTTCAATTCAAGTATTGAAATGGGTTTGCATCAGTTTGTTTCTAGGTCTCTAAATCAGAAAATTGCTAAGTGTGAAATTCACCGGGAAGGGCCAGTTGAGGGTTGAATAACTTGAATTCTAATGAGTGTCATGCAAATCCAAGAGTGGGGGCATCTTTAGTGTACTTTATTAGACCTATGTTCCTTATTTTAGGTCACAGTGACAAGTTTTGATAGGTCTTGTGTTTCCCCTTCCGCACGTGTTTTCTCATTATTGCATAATGCACTTGTTCAACAATTCTCGAAAGCCCTGTTTGCCAAGTTGTATCTGATACTTGGTGATTAGTCAAGAAGAATTAATGATAGATCTATATTTTAGGCATGTTCCTCTTTTGGCCTATCTATTTTTAGCCCCTGGTGAATCCATTTCAGTACTTTTCAAAGCCAAATCCATTTCCAATTTTCAGTGTTTTGCTGAAACCTAGAAGTTCAGAAGTTTTAAGGGCTATATTTGACAGTATGTAAATGACACCTGTGTGATCCGATGAGAAAGATAATGATTGGGTCATGTTGAAATCACGTTTTACTCCCATCGTGCCAAATCTAGAACCATGACCAATACATTTGACCAAGTTTCCAGGCTCATTCCATTTGCAATTATCACAAAATGTGTTCAGTTCTGTAGTGTGTGTTTTCCCAGAAATCCAGATGCCCTAATTTGCCAGTGAATAAATTTTGACCAGTTGACTCTTTTGAAGAAATTATTTTTGTGTTGTCTTGAAAAGTTGGATTACTAACCCCAATCCCAATTTGAGCCCCTTGCCAATCCATTTGTCTACCTTTAAAAATCAATTACGATGATTAAAATCATTTTCTGACAAGTTTGTTGCAGGAATAATTTGAACTGGGCAAGTTTACACATTAATATCTTTTGATTCGGTTGTAGTCATGAAGTGCCATTTTGCACAGTATTAGAATGTGGGTCAAGGTTCATGCATGTTCAGTACTGGGGCCGGGTCAGGTGATTATGTCAGTTTTTAAGGCCAGTTCCGGAGGCAACTTATGTGATTTTGGTGGCACATTGGGATCCAATTCTCAAGTGTCCATGTTTGATTGCTAAAATCTTCTGGCTTATATCTTTCTGGGTAATCTCCTTTGGTGAGTGTGATAACATGTTAGAAGTGAACCTGTCTTCCTAGTGGCATGATCTTGTGATGGCTTTTAGTCAGTTTTCTAGGCCAGTTCTAGATGCCAGTTGTGTTAGTAGGCAGTATTGTAAAATGGAAAAAGGTGAACATTATGATTAATGTTTCGATACACTATGATCTGGATTTATCAAATTTTGGCATTTGGGGTAAGCACCAAAAGATTGATTGTGATCCAAATCAAATAGGAGAGATAGTGCTAATCATAGAAATTGAAGATGCCAAATTTGAAGCGGAGCTAATTCTTGTGTGTGCTTCAAATACTCAGCTGGAGAATCCCAAGATTTTGTATGAAGACTTCTTATGATGGCATTGCAAATAAGAGGGAGGCACATTCTATGCAATGGATGCCAATGCATAAATGTGAATGGAGACCCAAAGGATAAAGATTGTTGATACATGGAGGATGCTCGATGTTGTGCTTGTTGCTGGTGTCTACGCACAAATAAGGATTGGTGTGTGAGCATTGCATGAGAGTCGAATGCTTACATAAAAAATGTGAAGGATGGAGGCATGTTTTGAGCATGTAAAGAGAAGCCAATATGTGATAGAGGGACGTTTTGAAGAAAGGAGGATGCTAAAGGAAATACCATCCACACCATGGATTTGTTTTTGCAAACACGAATTTGTGAAGTCACAGATTTGCAGAAGAAGAAAAAATAGTCATCTTGCGGGGGGCATAACTTTTTTTTGAAATGTTGGATCGGGCTGAGTTTTGGATATGTTGTCGCAAAGCTAGTTTTCTTGATTCTCACTAGAGCAATTTTAAAAATTTGTCCGGGTTCACAAGTTACAGTCATTTGAGTGTGGCACTGTCAAAATTATTCATAAAGCCTTCATGAGTTTTATACCACATTCACTGGGATTGGGAAGTTTTTGATATTTTTATACACTAGCACCCCATATGAATGTAAAGTAAGTGATGAGAGGCTTATGTGGCCACCTCAGCCTTGTGGGCCCACCTAGGGGCATGTGCCAATTGGGCACTATACATAGTATTTTGAAAAGCTTTAAAAACACTGCAGAACTTAATCCTAGCAAATTTGAGTTGTTTATAAACAAGAAGAGTCACATATGAAGTAAATCAAATGCTGGAAGCTATGCTTGATTGCTCATGTTCCCACCTCAGTTTTTGTGCCCAAAAAGATAAATTTTATTGATGAACATGAAGTTGCGAGGTCTCATGATGATTGGCGGTTAAGGAAGATCATTCCGAGATTTAGAGACTATGAGGTCGTGAGGTGGCGAGAAGATAACCGCCAGGAGAAAAAACCACCGCGATCCGGAGATAACTACTAGTCACGAGATTAGGAGATGCATGCAGTTAGAGCCTATTCATTCAGAGATCCAGAGACTTACAGTCGCCCAGTCTCGTGAAAGATGGTGGTTAGCATAAAATGTTTAGAGATCTGGAGACTAGCCTGGTCATGAGGTCTCATGATGCTAGTGGTTAAGTTAAAATGATTAAGAGACTTGGAGACTAGTCTCCAAGTCTCCAAATAGAGCTAGTCTCCAAGTCTCATAAAGGTTTGAAATGATTCAGAGACTTGGAGACTAGTCTCCAAATCTCTAGATAGAGCTAGTCTCCAAGTCTCATAAAGGTTTGAAATGATTCAAAGACTTGGAGACTAGTCTCCAAATCTCTAGATAGAGCTAGTCTCCAAGTCTCATAATGGATTTAAATGATTAAGAGACTTGGAGACTAGTCTCCAAGTCTCTAGATGAGACTTGTTTAGAGAAACCAATCAGAGCATGCCACTTGGTGAAATCTGGTGCCGTCTGAGGAAAAATGCACAAAATGAGTTAAAAATTGCAAATTTAAAAGGGAATTTAAAATTGATAAAGTTCAACTATAAGATAAATTTGAATTTATTTCATGACAGGAGCTTGCACAAAGATTTGAATGCTGGAGACTCTTTTTTTGTCGAAATATATCAGTATAATATGTTTTCAGAAATGCCAGAAGATGAGGGAGATGATGGCAGTGGGTAAAATCCGATCAGATCAAGTAGATGAGAGAAGTAAAGGAATTTGCATCTGGGGATAGATTTGGCAGAGATTTTTTTTTTAATTTCATGCATATTTGATTTTGCAGATCCGGCAGAGGGAATGTCTTGTCTTTTGTAGAAAATAAAGGACATAATGAATCAAACTTCTAGTAGATGAGAAAATTTTGTGTAGGCAAGGAATGTTATCAAATTTTGAGGGGCTCGAGAAGATCTTTTTTAGAGAAAATGAGATTAGATTGCAAAGTAAATAGGTGTTGATCAAGCAGAGATTTTAGTTTTTCTTTTATCTTCTTCTCTTCTCTATGTTAGGGATTCATGTTCCTATTTTTCGAGGGTTCCTGTGACTGCTCTATTGTGAGCATGTCCCTAAAGGATGAATATTGAATATCTTTCTGTAGAGAAAATTTCTCAGTTGTGTGTCTAGTTCCAAAAATTTCAAGTTTTGGATGTAATGGGCAGGTTCATTTTCAATAGAACACACTGCAATTTCTATCTTATCCTATTATTGTCTCTTAACTTTGTGTTTTGCTCTTGTATGTTTTAACTTGTAAGGCATTTGAAAACATACTGGTTTTAAGGCAACTATTTTAATTGATTATGAGTTCCTTTCAAGGAAAGGATTAAATCCTCATATGAAGTTATAGAGAGTAGACATTTTTGTTAATATTTTGATGATTACAATATAGGAGTGACAGAATAGATTGTAAGGCATTCTATTTAGATTACAGGTAGTTTGTAAGGCATTCTACTGTGTTTCCTTGAGATCTTCCTATATATTCACATTCAGACTCTTTTTCCCAATGGAATAGGCACTGGCTAGATGTTTGTGATGCAGTTATCTTTTAAATCATCAAACACTAAATTTCATTACCATTTCATTTCAGTTTCTAAGTTTATGCACATTGTGAAAGGACTGCATCTAGGTGATCCAGTTCACATTTGGTGATTCCTTAAAGAAAGAATTAGAGGTTAACCTTCCTTAAGTTTAACTCATAAAAAGAAGAAGGATTTATATCCTTATTCCATTGTCTATGTTGTTACATTTGTAGTTTCTTTTGTAATACTCTGTATCAGGAGATTCTCAGTTGTCTACAGAGTGATCTTTTGTTGAAGTGATCTGAAACATAATAGCATGACAGTGAAGACCTAATCCACCAATCAAAAGCTTACTTGAAATATAGTAACCTATTCATAGGCAATACCTGCCTGAGTCCTATGGAGCTCGAAGCAGAAGGAGGATCTTATCCAATCCTCATCAATTAGGCTTTTCTTGCAAGCTTGGAGTCCTTTTAAACTACGAATCAAGCCTATAATCTTGCCAAGTTTGACCCTACAAGAAAAATCCCTAACATAGCTAACATACCAATAGGAGCAGAGGAAGGAATCTCAATCTGCACTACTTTAGTATCCCTTTTCTTATCTAATACATTAGGTGTATTGGCCACCCTCATTTTTTCAATCTTAGCCATTGTGTTAATTGGCTTCTCAATCTCACTAGAAAATGTTTCAACTCCAACTCCCTTAGGCTCACAATTCTTACCTTTTACATTCTTGAATTTCACCATGTGATCACCTTTTGATTTGTTCTAATTAGGCTCTCTAGAGTTGGTACTCTTTATAAACATTCCTGCAGCTTTTCCATTTGTATCCCTTGCCACCATGCCTCTAGTTTGTACTTGGGCAATCATTTTTGCAGTAATTCTATCCATCTCTTCTCTAGAAGGTCTCCTTAAGTTTACTAGCTTAGAAGAAGAGTTCATGTTACATGTCTTCTCATCAATGTCTTCACCATCAGAAAAAACCTCTTGATGAAAAAGGGGTTGACTGTGTCTCTTCACATTTACATCTGCTTCCTCATCAAAATTAGAATCATCTTCATATCCTAGATATGAAGTAGCCATGTTGCATCAAACATCATCTTGATCTTCTTCTTGATCCATCTCCTCATTGCCACTATCTTTATTTGTAGCCATAGAATGTGCAAGCACACAATGCTCTATAGAATGAGGGGACTGACATGCAACACACCAAGGTATGTCCTCCATGACATTTATTGAAGCTTTTTGTAGAGGGTCAGGGACACCTCTATCATTGTTTCCTCTTGCAATAGGGACAACAGGCTTTCCATCATTCCATTGGGTGTTGTAGGGGTAGTTTTATAATCTATTCTGCTTATTGAAATTGTTATTGAATTGAGGCCTTTCATTGGTAGGAGCACTAATGTTCCTATTTGCAGGTGCCTTCAAATCCTTTAATGCATTGAGCACCTTATCCAATTTATCTTCTTCTTGCCTCCAAGTTCCAACATTCCTATCATTTTCCTTGTCCCCAAACAACTTAGGGTCATCTCTCTTCCCACCCAACTTCCCTGATATTTTCATATTGTTCTCAATATTGTTAGCAATCCTATAAGCATCTCTAAGATTTCTTCATTCCTTGTCCCTCAATAAGTATCCCATCTTTCCATCAAATGAATTGAAGTATGTAGTTGACAAAAATTGTCATCTAATCGCATAACTTGAAACAACTTATGCATACCCTTCTGAAATCTCATGTTGAATTCAGCTGTAGATTCATTCTGATTTTTCCTTATGGTATTGAATTCATTTAACATGAAACTAGCATTAGGCCTATCATCGTACTGCTCTTTGAAACATCTCTCAAAGGAATCCCAAGTATCAATACATTTATCAGGAAGTCTCTTAAACCAATCTCTAGCATCCTCCATTAGAGATTGAACAAATAATTTCATGACTACATCCTCATGCTCTACCTCATAATCATTGAGCATATCAACAAGTAACCTAAGATGCTTCTCAAAACTAATAGCATTATTACCAGCAAACTTAGGTACCTTATCTCTTATATCATTTGGAAAAGCATTTGGGTAGCCTGGTATCCCATCAAAACTAATTTTCCTATAGCGTTATAGTTGCATAGGTCTTCTTTGAAATCCTAAACTAGTGTTCCCACTAGAATTAATATTTTTATCTACATTCCCACCCACTTGCACATTTGACTTTCTATTAGGATCAACAAATGATTTGGTAGATATATTAAGAATTAGATTACTAGTAGTAGCATTGCTAAGTGGAACAATAGTGTTTATAGATGGCATACCTAGTTCAGTGGAAGAAGGGCCATGAACATTAGCTGATGAAGCCTTCAAGAGCTAGATCTTTCTTCTTTTCTCTGCAATAGCATCATCAACTTTAGATCTTTCCAACTCTTGAGCAAGAGCTTCATCCTCTTTTCTTTTTCTTTCTATCTCTGTCTCCCAATTTGATTTAGGTGGTGGGACCCCTGGTATTGTCATTGGTTTGCTTATTTGGATTCCCACCATCTTCTGCTTTCCTTTTTCATTAATAACTATAGTAGGCCTAGTGATCTCATGTCCATTTTTACCCTTAGGTAAAGGAGCATAACTTTGCACTTGTCTAATTACAAGGACTTCTTCATCAAACTCATGGTCTTGCAACAAGTGTTCCTGCTCACTTCTTAGAGCTTCAAGATCACCAAAACATCATGCTGCAACACCCTAGGAGCAGAAGAAAGCATCTTGTTTCTCTGCTTCTTTTCATTAATCTTTCTAAGGAGAGACTGTCTTTCTATTAGAGCATTCACTTTTTTAGCTTCTCTCTCCTCTTGTAACCTCTTATGTATGGCATCATGCTCTGCCAATTGCAACCTAAGTGCATTTAGGTTATGTGGATCTATCATAATGTCATTAGAACCTGATGACACATCCATATCAGTGAGGTTTTGATATGGGAAATGGAATTGCCTTGGTCTCATGGGTTCCCCTCTAAAGTTATCCTCATCAAGATCTAAATCAATCTCAAAACCCATCTCTCTAGCTTGTTCATCCTGACCTATAGGCAATGAACCCTTGTCTTGAAATACAACCTCTGGGGTATCATAGAATTTATCCTCAGAGCGACCACCATCTAATCTATAAACTCTATCTTGTGAACGTTCCTCACTTGAGGAAACATGTGGTGCTCTACCTCTGGTATTTCTTTGTTCTCTTATGGGAGCACTATGTTAGCACTGGTAAAAATTTTCATGGCCATACCCTTTTCCTGGACCTCTTCTATTGATTATCTTCCTTTTCTGGCTAAACCCTAGGCAAAAATTCAAAAATCTAGCCATTTCCATGAAAAAACCCTTGTTTTATCTCGCCCTATTCTAATTTTGGGTTACCTTTTTGTGCCACTTAAGAATCCCTTAGTGCACATGGTTATTTTCTCCACTCAGTGTTCACTAAATTGATAATAATTTTTCATGCCTTATAAAATTTTTAGTGATTTAGCAAAAAATGTTCGCGTAGTTCTCTAAATGCCTGGCAGTCTTATCTTTTTATCTAGTGACTTGGTGAACACTGATGTCTTTTTCCCTTAGTCACTCTTTCATGAAATGGAAGTGCCCTATAGTGAGATTCTAAATCAATGGTTGTCTTATAAGCGGATATAATCTTCCAAGCTCATAAGATCTAACTTCCGCCATTGATTTCCTATTGTGATGTAGCTTTTCCTTTCAAGCGGGTCCACATGCCAGGTGTGCTGATTTGGTGGTATTCGATTGGTCCACGAGGTGCTAAGTTGACTTTTATCAGAGGGTCCTATGTCAGAGAATCTATAGAGCAGTATAAAAAGGTTGATCTAATGGTTGTTGTAAGATCTGATAGAATATGTCAGAGGTATGCAAACTTGAGACAACCGCTGATCTCTCTTCAGGCGGGCCCAGTTTCTGGTCTAAGGTTTTGGCGGAGTGGTTAAATCTTTGGTGGTCCCAATAAAAGTCTTTAGTGTTCATGCATTCTCATAATTATTTGGCAGAGTTCTAAAATTTTAGTGAATGGGCGAATAGGTGTATTCACTAAATCGTTTGATCTAACATGGGATAGGTAATGTATTCTGTGACTTGGAGTTTCCCTACAGTCAAGTATTTTCTGAGTGGTTGAAGGGTTAAATGCTTGCTGAGAATAGTGGGACTAATTGCCATGTGTTGCTAAGGTGCTAGGTTTTGACTAGCCATGGATTACAGGAATGCTGACACATCAGTGGGGCCGAGGATTCCCAAGTTTCAGTAGTCCTGACATTGTCAGTAAATCAACGGTCGGCGTGTAATCTTAAGGGTTTTCTCTAACACTTGCAAACTTAAGATAGTTGTTGATTTCTTTTATTGTCAGAGGGTTGTCAGGGTAGGGTAAGATTCTTAATCTAATGGTCATCTTATAATCTAATGGAATCTTTTGGCTCTATGTGAAGATGAGACAATCGTCGATCTTCTTGATGCTGGCCCAGTGATTTTTTCTTAGTCTTTTGGCGGTTTAGATAAGTTTTGGCAGTTCTGACAAGTGCCTGTTTTGTTCATTGGTTCATGTGATGTTTTAGCAAGGGGTCTAAGGACTTAGTGATTTGGAAAATAGTGTTCATGTAGTAGCCAAATGATTTGGCAGTGCTCTCAAAGTTCTCGCGAATGGGTGAAGGTTTTTCAGTTGCATATTCACCAGATTATTATATAGTAAAAACATAACCCAAGAAAAGGGAAAGGCATCTAACGGTGATGATATAAACCAAGATCAGATTTGAATATGGGCCATTGATACATCGGTAAGTGCCATAAAGTAGCCGTTCTCTGCAGATTTGAAAATTTGAATGTTTTCCAGCGACAGAAAGGACCAGAATTGAATGTTTTGACGACTGAACTTAATAGAAATGATTTGCAATTGTTGTGGTGTGCTCCAGTGAGTCTGTGATTACTCCCAGAGGATTTTTGTACCATGAGGGGATGGGTTTACTTGCTCGAGGTGTGTTGTAGGGGTCAAATCAAATGAATTTGTAGGAGTTTCATGATCTTCAATACATTTCTAGAAGATTTAACATAAGTAAAGATTGAATTCTTGGATCTGATTGCTTAGGATTGCTTGGTTTTCCATCCAATGTATTAATTTCTGATCTATTTAAATTGTTTGGTGGGTGTAAACCCTAACCCTTACCCTAGTTATCTATAGCTTGTTGCATCCTAACCTGTTTGGGATTCCAAGGTAACTAGTGGTATATAATGTTGAATTGATGATTTTGTAAGGGTTCTAGTTTTAAAGTTCAAAATTAGTCCCGAGTTTCTGGTCCCAAGGGTTTTTTAATATTTTTTTGACTTAGTGTTTGTTAATGAAAGAAGAAAGTTGTAGGTCTAAGCTATAGTTTGCAAGCAGGGTGCTTTGTGGTTCATTGTATACACAGAAGGAATTCATCATACTTAATACAAATATCTTGTTCTTATCTCTCCTTTGTGTCAAGTCAAGTAAGATTTGAGTTTTATGGCTCATTACATATTGTTTGTATGTATGTATCTTCATTCTTGAGTTCTAATCTAGGATTCGATTAAACTATGCTCTAGGTGGGATATGGGTTTGCCCTTGTCTATGTAAGGATGTTTTTGTAAGTAGTAAAGATTAGGATAAATGTATTTATGGCTATGAATTCTTAGGTATTCTCAAATTTGTGTGTCTTTGTGTCTAAGGACTCTTGCCCAATGGATGAGGCACTGACCTAAATGAGTAATCCTCTTATTGACATATATTGGTTGAAGTTATTGCATCCTAATTATTGAAATCAATAACCTTTCTAAGCTTTAAATCTTTGGTTGTGTGGTTTTTTTACCCTATAGTAATGGAGAGTCAATGAATGTGAGGTTAGCATTTAGTACTTTCTTACTATCAATCTATTGTTTAGACCTAGTCTTTGGTGTGTGAAGTGTACTTTTCACTAGGTTAGGTGCACCTACCTTGGTTTTGCAGAGCCAGAAGTGAAGAGGGAAGTCTTGTCACTATAGTTGGTCTAGTTACCCTAAGATCCATACACATTTTGGAACTAACCAATCCTAAAATCAACTTGGGGGTATATTGGCAGCCTAAGAGCATAAGGGTCCATTTTGAACACCAACACACTAGTAGACTCACCATTTCTTCTGATCCAACTCTTTTTCTCTTCTCTAGGTAATTGTTCCAGAGTAACCTCTAAATTTTTCTTGACAAAAGACCTAGTATTCCTTCTTTTTTCCATGATTTATAGTCTATAGCACTGGTTCTAACCTTTTGAGTTGCCACCCACCTAGATGGGAAATCCTTTAACTAAATACAATAGGAAAACAAGAGTATACTTTGAAAAACTTTATCTCTAGACTCTCCCCAATGGAGTCACCATTTTTTTGGTAGTTCCCTTTGATCTTCAACTTGTAGATTTCTAATTTCATGGATAACTTTAATATAACTTTGACTCTATCACCACTCCAAAGTCTACAAGGAAGAGGGCCAATTAATAAGGATCAACAATGAGATCCTCCTACACTTTGAGCCTTAATGCTCAGATGGGTGTACCCTTGACTCACTTCTCCAAAGGAGTCTCAAAACAATATACAACTATACCCCTTACTAATTGATTAAAGATTTTATCATTTAAATGTGTGTGTGATTGGTGATGATGGACTGCTTCCAAAGAATAGATCAGTGCCTTAACCCAGTGCAAATAGTCACTTGATAACATATATCAACTAAAACCTTAACTCAAACACACATAACTTAGAGTAAGTGCTTTGCCTATTACTCCCCTCACTCCCAAACCTGATCATCAAATTCCAATCTAACAATGAACTCACTGAAATCACCCTAAAGGCTTTAATCCTAACTTTGTGAGGAACTCCAAGCTGATCTCACAATACTCTTTGTTTACCATATGCTAATCCACTTTGTGACCTTAACATATATGAATCCACAATCATAATAAGAAGACAATCAAAAGTTTGAGATAGGAATTCAATTTTATTTTCATTAACTTTCAGAATCAATGCATTACCAAGGCAACAAAATGCAAGGAGAAACAAAACCCTAAATCCAAGCTCTCCTTGTTCAGTATAATACCATCAATAACTAGGGACCAAAAAGAAAGTTTTGGAACCCTCACTAAGTAAAAAATGCTCCAATATATACCCCCTAGTCATCTTGGAAACCCAAAATAGGTTGCAACAATCTATGAATGACTAGGGTTAGGTTTTCACCCACTAAACCAACTGACACAGTCAAGAATTTATTATAGGGGATGAAAACCAGTCGGGCATGCCTGAGAAAGATTTGCACTTATGATAAATCTCTGAGAAAGTACTACAAATCATGGAATTCTATGTCAATCAGTCCTTTTAGCCACCTACAACATGCCTTGAGCAACAAAGAACATAATACAGACCCCTACAAATGATCATAGAACACCCTGGACCACACTACAACAGTCGGCAAAACCAATTCTACCAAATTTGGCCACTTGATCAATAAATTTCAGTCCTTTCTATTGTAGAAAACCCGTAGAAATTTGAATTTGAATTACGATGGTCATTTTATGGTGCCAACAATGAATCAGTGATCTATATTTAAAACTTGATTAACTTTAAGTCGTGACTGTCCAATCCTTCTTTTTTGTGGTCTTTATGATTTATCACTTAATAGGACCCTAGTCATATTTGGTGAACCAGTGACTAAAGGATTTCAACCATTTGTGGAATACTTTATACTATCACCAGATATTTTACGGATTACATGAATGCTTGTTCCCTGAACCGCCAGCTTTTTAGAACACTTTTATTTTACTGCATGAATGAGTGAACCTTTAAAAATTTGTCAAGCCACTAAACACTTTATTATAACCGCTAAGACCTTTGACCAAAACTTGGGCCCACCTTTAATAAAATCAATGGCTATCTTAAGTTCACATGGAGCATAAAGATTCTATCAGAACATAAGACAACCATTGGATTAACCTTTTACCTTTGCTTTGCAGATGCTCTGACAGGATATGAAATCAATGATCGTCTGATAATCTCATGTGTAAGAACAAACCCCTCAAATCATGTGGTGACTATTGATGCTCTGCAAGTGTCAGGACCCTTTGACATGCCAGAAACTCAGGTCCCACTGACAACCACCAAGTCACTACATATGCCAACCAATAAGTGACCGCCAACTATGTTGACCTGGCATTGGACCCACTGACAGCCTTTACATCAGATTCCAAATCGATGGCTCTCGCATGATCATGAAGGAGAAGAATATTCCTTACGATCATGAGACAACCACTGGATCTTCAAGTGATTGACAACTTGACCCCACCCTGCCGCATAAGCCATTTCAATGAATCACAAGTTGCCATGTTGCAATATCCAGCAAGTGGACATGCAACTTTTCCTTTTGCACTTGGGTCCCTCTAACAACTTTGCCACTTCATCTTTTTTGTTGGCCAATGAGGAGATGCCACCTGAGCCTACCTAGCAGTGGACCCACCTGCATTGAATGGTTATGTCATGGAAATGAATCAATGACTGGCATAAGTTCGCAAGCCTTTGACAAATCTTATGAGAACTTATGCTCACCATTAGATTGAGATGGTGTCAGAGCTGGGCCCAAGAAAGATTTAAGCCAGAACATTAGAAAGAATTAAAATGCTAGACTTAGGGAAAATTAAACCCACTAGAATTAGGCTTAAGGAAATTTTAAGCGCTGAGGACTTAGGGAAAAAATTAAAGCGTTAGGTAGATAGACCTAGGAAATATTTGCGCACATGGGTTTTAGGGAGCTTAAGTGGCCCAAAAAGTAACAACAAATTAGAACAGGGCCAAATGACTTAGGGTTTTTTCATTACAACGGCTAGTTTTTCAAAAATTTGAACTAAGGGTTAATGCCAGAGACCTAAAAACAACTACAGAGGCTAGAAGAAAAGGGCTAAAGCCATGAAATGTTTTCAAGGTGCTAACAGATATGATGTTCTAAGAAAACTTAGACCCAATATTTCTTAAGATCAATTGAAAAATTTACTTCACATCATGGATAATTCCCTTACAAGAAAGAAAAGAATGAATATATTTATGTTGGGGAAATAAATTGAAATCACCAATTAGACAAAATAAATAGAAAAAGATTAACTAAAAATGTTGGCTAAAGAATCAATTCAAATACTTGCAAAAGATGATCATCCAAGTACTAGAAAAGAACCCAACTTCATTATTGAAAGAGTTGAGATTAAATTGGACCTTGTTGATGATAAAGAGGACCCATTTCTAGATCAAGTACAAGATGTTGAAAATTTCTACAGGGATATGAAGATCAGTAAACCTAAGAAGAAGGAAGAGTAGAATAAAGAGAAAGTAAAGATTTGGTGAAGTGAGATACAACATCAATTGGAATCAAATACCACTCAAGAACCCTCCACTACAGCTCCCACATAACAAAATAAGTTAGAGATATAAGAGGAGTGTTCTAAATAGAAGAAGGAAGAAATGGTGCAAGCAAAGAAAATAATTTCAATACATACAGATAAAGGTAAATAAAAAGTAGATACATCTTCATCACATGATGATCTATCTGATCTAGTAAAGAGAATGAAAGATCCTTTGAAGTATTTGCAATTATTTGTACTATCATTTTAAAAAGTAATTTAGGAAACTAAGAGGAAATAGAACTTGTAGATGAATGTGTAAATCTAGCACTTGATAGGCTTAGAAAACACTACCTTATCAGATTCCTTTTGTTGAGAATGACAATGTGATGCCCCGTTAGGGAACCCAAGAGAAATTAACCTAAACATGCCACTAAGTTTTTAGAATAATTTTTTTCTTAATTGTTTACAAACAAAAAAAACAATGTTTTACAATGCAGAAGCAATAGAGTATAGTTTACAACTCACACATAAACACAACTCAACATAGATTACAAATCTCAAGGGTTCCTTGACTTAGATTATGTAATCATTAATTAATTACTTTAGATTGTATATAATTACAAATCTCCTCTATACAAATGAATGATAACCACAACATCATATAAAGAATAGCATAATACAATTGGTACCATAAGGTATCCATAATAAATCCACATCCACTGCACATGTCATAGGGTATGTAATACAATAACTAAAATAAAGTACATCATGATATCACCTGAATAATCTCATACATTGATACAAGGTGATATAGAAAAAGAAGATAAGTACACATCTTCATTAATGAAGAAAAATAAGGATCAATTGCCACAAAGATAATCCAACACTAGTACATGAACATCAAAATCTCAAGTGGTAAAAGAATCACTACCATCTGACCTCGTGGAACCTAAATGGTCCACTCCCACCATGCTAAGGAGATAAAAATAGATCCCAAATGGATAACAAACATCATACATAACACAAAATAAGGAAGAGATCCTGAAAGCTTTCTAACTCAAAAGGTACAATATGATAACAAGGTAAAACATACTCAACCAGAGGAAACCAACACATGTAGGAAACCTAAGATGCATAGAGAAAAGTGTCATCACATGAGCCAACTCTAAGGTTATCCTGGTAGTCTCTCAAGACACCAACACCCTAGTGAGTCTATGCGGTATCAGTAACCTCTTGTATAGATGAGGTACTAACTATGCCATATCCATTACACGTATGTGGAAAGCATATTCCCACTCCCATCCTAGTCAAAACTTAATTAAGATCTCAGGCATGGATGAGGCATATAATATATTATTAGTTCATTTTAAAATCTCAATGTCATTAATTATCACTTATTAAGCTACATATAGTAGGATTTCATCGTAGCCACTTGTGGGCCCTATCACAAATTACAAGCCACTTTCCACCTATACACTTAGTTAACCTTTTGATTTGAGGGGACCTACGGGCCCCGCTCCCCCTGCTATTATGACAGCCTTCATGGCTATTGGCAGCAGCTGCTACGATAGCCTAGGGTCTACCATAGGTGGCCTTAGACCTGTCTATAGCTGACCATGAACCTCTAATCCAGCCATATACACAACATAGCCATTGTTCGATCATTGAATTAGGAAGAAGAGTATGGATTACTCAATTCGTAAGATTCTATTGATTCAACCTATTGCCTCCTAGTTAATTGGGGTGTTTGAATTACTCTCAGAATGAGAGCCAACAACCAAAAGACCAAGCTAATATGGAGGATTTGAAATCTATGGAGATAATCAAATTGTAATTAATCTAAGATGAAAATGTAATTAATCTAAGGATGAAGATGCAATTTTACTCTAAGAACTTGAAAGAAATGTGCAAATTAAACTAATAACAATGAGAAAATTACTCTACTATGAAAGTGAAATTACACTAAATGAGAATTAAGATAATTGTGCAATAAAAGCTTGAAAATATGAAGATAATTGAGACAAAATTTCACTATAGTTTATGTGCTCTCACATTCCCTCCTCTTCGAATGAAGGAGAAGGTTCATAATATAGACAAGCCCAAAGAAGGAATGAAGAGTTTCTTGAAATGAAACTGTTGACTCTACATTCCTAATTGAGATAAATATTGAAGAATTACTTAATTAAAATAATGAATTATTGCCACATATGGGTGACCCTTCAAATATTTTGAATTATTAAATTCAAATAAGATAATCCATTCAAATAACCAAGTATTATTAATTACTTTTATGTGTATTAGCCAGATGGGGTGTTTTTAATTTAATTTAAAGCACTTAGGACTTTAGAATTAAATTGATTTATCATAGGGGTTATTTAGCTAATAAAGTCAAATACTTAGGAATTAATTATAGTGTGAGATTAATGCAATTTAGGGTTTTTGCAATTGACATCAAGTCAAATAAAGTTAGGTCAAAGAGAGAAAATTGCCTAGTAAAATAGGACTTTAATGATGTAAAATTGAAGAAATGCACCAAAATTGATTGAAATTATAAGGTGCCAATTTTGGAGTATTACATTTGCCCCTCTTTGAATTGATGTGTGAGAAATGCATTGATTCAAAGAATAGTTTGATGTGACAGATGAGGTTTTAGGATTATCCCCAAAATGAAGCTTAATCCTCGAATGTCAAGGTTAGGGTGCCAAGACACCAAAATAGATCGAATTGCAGAACCACCTCCAGAACGAGGCATGATTATCCAAAGTCTAAGTTAGATTGCGAGGACAAAATTATAATGACAACTTGAGAGGAGACTGAAATTGGGGTTAGGATGCCCCAATGCCCATTGATCAAATGATGATAGATGTAGAGTTAGGACTAATCTCTAGAATCGGGGTTAGATTGCCCCAATATGAAGCTTAGCCCTCTAGAATGAAGCTTCAATTTCAAGAATTAGGGTTAGATTGCCCCAATATCGAATGAGATTTTGAGAATCATCTCCAGAATGAAGCTTGATTCCTGAGGATCCGAGTTAGATTGCTCAGATACCTAAAAGATAGATGACCAGATGACTAGATGGGAGGCACGAAGATGCCCCTAGTGAAGAGATGCCCCAAGTGATGAGGACTTTGATTTAGATTAGATTAAAATGAGACTGGTTCAACAAGATTCAAATGATGTAATCATTCTACCCCCTTGGGAGTGAAATCAAAAGATGACATAGCAGAAGGATGATTGACAACAAGAGGTTTGTAGAAGAAAAGCAATCAGACTAGATTCAGGAAGTTGCAGAAGCAATTCAGAGTGATTGGAGGTCATGTTGACCAAGTTTGACCAAAGTTGACCAAATTTGATTAGAGCTGAATTTAGATGAAAACATTGAAGATCTTGAGAAAATGATGAGGAGATGAGAATCTGGTAGGAAAATGACACCAGAAGGTTGACTGCACAAGCGTCCGATCCCAAAGGGTCTCACTATTTAAAATGTGATTTTGAGCAATCTAGAGATGTCAAATTTTGATTTCTATCTCGAAAATGGATTTAGAACAATCATTTTAGCCAAGGGTACAATTTTTGCACAAAACGGAGCACTTTGAAAATTAGGTTAAAATGCTATATAAGGTGCGGAGGGGTCATTTTCAATTCATTATTCACTTTGTCTTCTTGTGATTCTGAGAGCTCTAAGAGAGAATGGAGGGTGTTCCAGTGCATACACATCGATTTGAGTGCTCACAATGCCACAGTTGACCACCAAAGTATGACCCACCTATGAGTAGTCGATAAACCATCCTACATTTCAACTTTTAACACTTTATTAGGTGATTTAGACTAGATTTAGTATGTTTTAGGGCTAGTTCTTCAACTCTCACATGAGGAAACAATTTCCTCACACCAGCCTCAGTCGCCCCTTGCCTAAGGAAACAATTTCCTCACATGGGTTAGGGCTTCCTTTCCCAGGGCTTTCCGGAAAGCTCGTGCAAAGTGAAAGGTTATGCCATGCAAATTTTCACTATCTCACACAAGAAGAGATCCTATCTCACATGAGGAAATAGTTTCCTCACATGGGATGTTGCTACAATTTTTGAGTCTTCTTCCAATTTTGCATAAAATTAGCCAATGAAAGTATGCTAGGGTCTAGTTCAGGATAGATGTGTAGCCTCATTTTCTTGTTGTTTCTTTGAAACCATCATGTTTGAGATACTAATCCAATGTCATCACTTGCTTTGCAGGTTGACTTCCTAGATGTTGCATTCTGATCACACCACCCTGTCATCACCACACTAGTCCAGAGATTGACCTAGGATGAGAGTGCTCATATTGAGGGACTAGGATTATCATACTTGCATGATATACCTCACATTCAAGTAAATCATGGTCTTCTAGGTGCACTAGTTAAGCATTTCCATTTGAAGATGAACACATTCCATTTTCTGATGGGGGAGACAACGGTCACTCTTGAGAACTTATACAGGATATTGTGGATACCCTTCCATAGTGCTCAAGTTGAGTACAATATACAGTCGAGGGTGGGCACACTGGCATAGAGGGCCATATTCAGAGATGATTTACTGATGGGTCGGGCCATCACCAGGGATGAGTTGGTCAACAGATATGGTGGTACCCATAGATTAGCAGTTGTCTTAGCCATTTTCTTGAGCTACTACTTGGTTCTAGATAGGGGCTAGCACAGATTAGAGTGTGGCTAGGGTTGCATGCTGTAGAGGATGCTGGATAGGCTAGCTACTAGATTCAGATGGGGTGAGTGCATGCTCATATAGATATATCATGAGATGCATGAGGTCATGTGTCAAAGTGCCAAGACCATGGCGATAGGTGTTCTTTTTTTATAGATCTAGGCCTGGGAGAATCTCCCTATTTATAGGTTGATATATCATGATACATGGTAGTCTCTTGAGCATTATATCTATAGATACACCATTCCTATGACCTAGCCAATGCTAGGAAAGATTGACTAGTGGAAAAAACAACTTGATGACATGCCAGTAGTTGTCTAGAGACCTTGGGTTGCTACAGAGCCATGGGACGATGCTTGGAGGGAGCTAGCACATACGTTCATCTCACGTCCACTGATTGGGTGCACTATTTCCATCATTGAGTGATTATTGCTCACATGCTTCATGAGGTAGTTCGGGAAACTACAAGACATCTCCCAAGAGTATGCTTCTTGTGCTCACTTCATTGATGAGATGAGGAAGGGATGGTAGCCTAAGTTAGATCAGGGTAGGTGCACTATCAAGGCATGAGTGCCTCCATCTAAGTGGGATTACATGGTGGATGTCACCAAAGTAGGGATGACACTTGCATATAGAGATAATTTCCTGGTGCATCCTTTCCCTAGATTTATAGATCCTACAAGAATGGGATAGTGAGCTCAATAGCAGCCTACATAGAAGCAACTAGCATAGCAGGAGCCTGCACATCAATAGCCTATAGAGTAGCCATAAGGACAGTAGCAGTAGGTACCTATCTAGTAGTAGGTACAATTAAAGTAGCTTGGGAAGAGAGTATTGAGGCCTAGGACAACATAGATAGACATCCCCCTAAGGACTATGGGGTCAGATGTAGGTGTTGGGAGTAGTGGGACCTAGAAGAGGTCCACTAGATAGAGGATGGGAGATTCCCCTTAGTAGCTACCTCTTGACAAGGAGGCATAGGTACAAGAGGATACTGATATGATAGATCGGACCACATAGGGGCCACCATAGTTGGCATAGGTATAGGAGGCTCTCAAGAAGAGTCGACAGAGGGTGAGACAGGTGCAGCGGGAGAGAGATGACTATCACACATAGGTCATCATCAAGGAGACGTGGGTAGCTTAGAGGGAGATAGATGTCAGAGAGCTCTAAGAGGAGCTAGCAAGGGCATGACTAGAGGCCAAATATGAGTCTTCTTAGGTAGCCTATTACTATGCAACATACATGGGCATTGTTCTAGATTTATCTGAGTAGGTGCCTCCATTTTTTGAGTACACCAGAGCACCATAGGGACCACCACCATAGGCACCTCCATAGGCACCACCATAGGCACCTTCATAGTGACTGATGCCTCCCCTACAGAGACCAATGCCACCTCCACAAGCACCAGCAAATGGACCACCACCACCACCTCCTTCAGGTGGTAGCGGGTAGAGTTAGCTCATTTTGATACATATTGTAGCCCATTTTTGATACTATTCTTGAGTAGCACCATTGTTTTGTACATGACATTGATCCGACTGATATGTGTGTGTGTGTGTCTATATATATATATATATATATATATATATATATATATATATATATATATATATATATATATATATATATATATATATATATATATATATATATATATATATATATATATATATATATATATATATATATATATATATATATATATATATATATATATATATATATATATATATATATATATATATATATATATATATATATATATATATATACATATATATATGAGATCACCTTTTTGACATCATTGTACTTGTTTATATATTGCTTTAATTTTGATGTTCATGTTTTATGAGATGTTTCCTAGATGATTTAGATGTATGGATTTGATATGAATAAGATGCACATGTTTTCTTTTATGATATGAATATCCAATGTGAAATGCAATGATAGATGGTAGATAAATGAATGTAATGTATGGTTTTATTTATGCTTATAATGGATGCACATGCAAATGAATATGTAAATGTAGATGGATTTTATGGATTCAAATGAAAATGCAATGTATGCAAATGGAAATGAATACTAATCATCTCAAGTAGGATGTAGCAATATATGACAGGTACTAATCAAAGGGATGTTTCAAAGATCGATAGCGAGGACTGAACACTTGTGCAGCCAAGACAAACCTGGGACAAAAGATGAGAACCTTTGATGAATAGATCCAGAAGAAAACAATCAAGAGAGCACCAAAAAACTCTCTCAATGCAAGCCTAGAATGAAAAATGCAAGCTTAAGCCAGATGCAAGTGTAGAATGAACATGCAATCCCTAGGACTTGGTTGTTGGACTAATCGTATTATCATCATAGAGTTCTTTTAGGTATGAGACAATTGTAAGATGCCATACAATCCTCACTGGCATTGCAATCATGAGAATATGAATATGACGTTAGTCTTAGATTTTTCAGAATGAGGTGTAAGCATTAAGGCACAAGAAGCTAGAATGACCTGAACACCTATTCCTTTTAATTTAACAAGTTAACATAAGCATTAAAGAAAAGCTACTAGAATGGCTTGAATGTTTCTTGCATACAAACACACCAGACACATGAGAGTTCCTTCATTCATCAAAGAATTCTCACAGTGACCATTATGTTTACTTAGCAGGATGAGCATTAGCATTTTTACTTGTAGTAGAAAGAAGTCATTCAAAACAGACAAGGAGAAGAACCAACCTCAGCAAAGTTTCCATATAAAAGGAGTTGAGGTACACATGGCCATCCAATATGTGATGAAGGCTCTTACAAATGGACACCCCTCTTATATAGATTCATTGGATCATCAAAACTAAACCAACAAATAGAAAGGAAAGGAAAGATCATGCCCCCATCCTTGGCTTCTCTCGGTCAAGGAGACATCTTAGAGTTGCCTGACGAGGAATGATAAAAGTGAAAGAACAACACACAAAAGAAAATCTCAGCATGTTTTAGAGAATCATAAATTTAGTTTTAGTTTCAATTTAAGTTTGTGTCCAAGCGGATTGAAGTTGAATCCGAAGTGCACAATGTTCGAAGTCTTACTAGGATAGTGACAATAGGCAGATGTAGTGAGAACCAGTGGTGACCGTTGCAAGGGATGAAGTCTCAAGGAGATATCAGAGTGCTAACCAAGTATCAATAGGTGAATGTAGTGAGAACCACTGGTGACTAATACAAGGAGGATTCTCAAAAGAGAGAACCAAGCGTGAGGGAAACATTAGTAGGAAGATGTAGTGAAAACCAATGGTGACTAATGTAAGGAAGAGATCCCAAAAGAGAGGGGTTCAAATGAGAGCTAGGTATCAGTAGGTAGGCACAGTGGTAACCACTAGAAACTAATACATGAGAGATCCTCAAGGAGGGAAATCTCAAAAGTAGCTAGGCATTAGTAGGAAGATGCATTGAGAACCACTGGTAACTGATGCATGAACAAAACTATTGAAAGTGATAGGACAATGCCCCCAAGACCAGAAAGGTGCCCCCAAGTGTGACCAGTTCCAATCCATGAAGAGTCAAGGAAAATATCAAAGACAACTAAAAGCAAGTGCATGAGCTAGTGAACTAAAGCAGGGAATGAACTAAAAGCAAGAAACAAACTAAAGCAGGAAAGTGGGAAAGCAAACTAAAGAAGGAAAGCGATAGCCAAGCAGTGCTGAGATGAGATATAGCTTTAGGAAACAAGAGGCACCTATTTATCAGGTTTTCACCATCTTGGTAGAGATTCTATTTTTTCTACCATGACGCTTATTTGCTAGGTCTTCATCAATGGCACATTTTTCTTCTTTTTCAATTTTTTTGTACTTTTCTCTTTTTTTTTACTTTTTTGTATTTTTGAATATTTCATTTTTTTTGTATTTTTGTATTTTATTTTTTTTGACATTTTTTTTTGTTGTATTTTTTCAAATTTTCTATTTTTTAAAATTATTATCAAGGTGCCTATTTACCAAGTTTTCACTAGGATAATAGATACATCAAAGCGCCTATTTACCAAATTTTCACTAAGATGATCATTTTTTCAAGACATTTTGCAATTTTTAGGATTTTTGGCAATATACCATTTTTAAGATTTTTTTTAGGATCAATAAGTATGTACATGAGCATACAAGAAATGTCTTAGCTATAGAATTTCTTCAAGTGAAGAGCATTGATAGGCTCTTTGAGTTGTTTTCCTTCAGTGGTGGAGAGTTGGTATGCGCCAGACCCAAATGCTAAAGTGATAACATACGGACCAAGTCAATTTGGTTCAAATTTTCCTTTCTGGACCCACTGCTACTGATTCTTGGGGTTCTCTCTGAGGACAAGATCACCCACTTGGAATTCCCTTTTTCTGAATTTCTTATTGTAGGATTTAGACATCCTCTTTTGGTATGCTCTTAGATGATTGAATGCCACCTTCCGACATTCATCTAGTAACTCAAGCTCTTGAAGCCAGTATATATTTTTTTCTTCATCAGTGATGAGGCCCCTCAAAGAGATTCGCAATGTTGGAATCTTGACCTATATAGGCAATACTACATCTGCTCCATCAACCAAGGTAAAGGGTGTGGCCCCCATTGGTTTTCAGATACTTTTTCTATAGGCCCATAGTGCCAGATTAATCTGGAGGTGCCAATCTCTACCAAATTTATGAATTGTTCTATGCAAGATTTTGAGAATTATCTTATTAGAAGCTTCTACTTGTCCATTACCTTGGGGATAATAGATAGATGACCAATGTTGAATAATCATAAATTTGGTGCATAACTCTCTTAGGTCCTTGTTCTTGAATTGTCCCCCATTGTCAGTGATAATGGATGAGGGTACACCATATCTACAGATGATATAGTTTAGTATAAACATAGCCATAGACTTGCCATCAGCTATAGTCAGAGGCACTTCCTCAACCCACTTGGTAAAATAGTCAGTAGTTGTGATGATAAACTTATGTCCTCTTGAAGAAGGATGTATCTGACCCATCAAGTCAAAGGCCCATTGCTAAAATGGCCAAAAACTGATGAAAGGAATAAGCTCTTTATCAGGAGCATGGATCAAATTTCTATGAAATTGGCACTATTTACAAGTCTTGGCATATTGAATAGCTTATTTCTCCATATCTAGCCAGTAGTAACCAGCGCTAATAAGTTTTCATGCTAATGTTAGACCACTCGAATGAGACCCACAAATACCTTCATGTACCTCAGCTAGCGCACATTTGGACTCATTGGGTTCTAGACACCTAAGGAGGGTACCATTAGGCCCCATCTATACAAGTCATTTTCTATGGTGACATAACGTGAAGCATTATGAATTAGGTGACACTTTTCATTCCAAGTATAGGTGTTTGGAATGATTTGGTCTCAGAGGTAGGAATAGATATGGTGGTAGCAAGATGAGTCATGTCCAATGACTGAACAGATCATCTTAGATTCAGGAATGTCATAGGCTCGGTAGTGTAATGCCTCCACTAGGAATTCATGTCTAAAGTCATTTTCTGGCATTTGTAACATTGAAGCAAGAGTGGTCATAGCATCAGCTGCTTTATTGTCTGCCCTTAGAATTTGTTGAAAAGAAATGTGTGAAAAATATTGTTTGAGATCATCCACCATTCATTTGTAAGGCACTAGCTTGTCATCTTTCATTTGGCAGACATCATTAAATTGGTTGATGATTAACTAAGAGTCTCCAAAGACCTTGAGCTCATCCACATGCCATTCAATGGCTATCTTCATACCATTACTGAGAGCTTCATATTCAGTGATGTTGTTTGTGCAGGGAAACAACATTTTATAAGCTTTTAGCAATGAGTATCTTTGAGGTGTTATAAACAGAATGCTTGCACCCGATCCTTACTGAGTGAATGATCCATCAAAGAACATGCTCCAAGCCTGATGTGTGAGAAGCATGATGGATTCAATTGGAAATTCAATGTTCAAAGGCTGGTGATCTTTCAGAGGAGCTTCCGCTAACTGATCGGCAATTTCTTCTCCTTTAATAGCTTTTCTTTCCACTCAATGTCAAATTCATTGAGTATCATAACCCATTTCGCTAGTATACCTGTGATGGGAGCCTTGCTTAGTAAGTACTTTAGTGGATCATTTTTTGCAATAAGCCTTGTACTGTGGGTGAGCATATAATGCCATAACTTTTGTGAAGTGAACACTACTGCTAGACAAGCTTTCTCAATGATAGAATAGTTTATTTCATAAGAAACCAATGTTCTACTGATATAATATATAGCTCTTTCTTTGTTGTTCTGATCTTCTTGAGCTAGGAGAGCACCCAAAGATGTGTTCATGGCTGAGATGTATTATATGAGCAACTTCCCATGAATAGGGGGCATCAATATAGGTGGATTAGCAAGATATTGTTTAATTTGAGTGAGTACTCTATCACATTCTTTATTCCATTCATAGGTCACACCCTTATGCAAAGTTTTAGTGAACGGTTGCGACTTGTCAGCCAACTATGAAATGAAGTGCTAGATAGATTGGAGCCTTCCCTGTAGTCCATAGTAATTTTTAGTGGCTAATATTCACCAATTGGCTAATTTTGGAAATTTGAGAATCCAAATTTGGCTAATAATTCAATATTTAAGTCAACTTAAATCACCACACTTTTAGAAAATTTTGATTTAGAAATGTTTAAATCGTAAAATAATTTATTTTATAAAAAAACTTGAACTCAAAAATTTGCCACAATATTAGATACATAATTAGATTTGATTCACCAAAATTTTATAACTTATTGTAGAAATTTAAATTAATTATCCAATAATATATCATGATTATTAGTTACTGTAGGGATTTATGACAAACTTTTAGTTGTCATTACTAACTTAAAGTATAATCTAGTGACCCTCATTATATTCTATGAGGTAAGAATGTTACTATTTGGTTTGTAATTCTTATGGGAGCTAAAATTTCTTTCAGATTGTTGATCTCTATATAAATCATTGGTCTTGAAGAAATTTTGGGCCCCATTAGTATTTAAAAATATCAATACATTTGTCTCACACAATACAATGAGGTTATTATATTATATTTTAAATAAATGGTAGCAAGTAATTATTATAGAGTTTATTCCTTAAACCCATCAAAGATTTCCACATTAAGCCTAATAATTTTCTATAAGAATTCTATATTTTAAATAGCAGTATTCACCATGGTGATTAATTAATTTATTTTTATTGTTTGAGATTCACAAATATTTTCTACAAAAAAATTGTTATTAAAAAATAATTGCCAATAAGAATACCTTTTTTTCAAAAAATTTGAGAGATTCGCGAATAGAATTTTTTATTTTTTTTCAAGAAAATGAAAGATTCGCCAATATTTTATAACTTTTTTAAGAGGGGGGTTTCTTAAAGATTACTCTACTACAGTCCTCTCATTTGACTGATGTTTTTAGGTGGAGGAATGTCCATAATAGCTTGAACTTTTTCGGGATCAACTTCTATGCCTTTAGCTGAAATGATATAACCCAAGAGTTTCCCAGAAGTGACACCAAATGCACATTTTTGGGATTAATTCTGAGACTAAATTGTTCCATGCGATCAAGTATGGGACCCAAATCTATAAGATGATTTTTCCACTGCATGGTTTTGGCTAAATTATCATCCACATAATATTCCATTATTTTATGCATCATATAATGGAAAATGGTAGTGACAACTCTCTGATATGTTTCTCCAGCATTCTTAAGCCCAAAGGGCATGACATTCTAGCAAAAGGTGCCCCAGGAACATGTGAAAGTGGTATTTTCCTGATCTTCTAGCACAATTTTTATTTGATTATAGCCAGAAAAGCCATCCATCAAGGAATACATCTCATAACATGTCATCATATCCACTATCATGTCAATATTAGGCAATGGGAAGTCATCTTTTAGACATGCCTTATTTAGATCCCTAAAGTCTGTGCATACATGAATAGATTTATCATGTTTGGTGACTGGAACAATATTTGAAATCCACTTTTCATAGTCAATAGTCCTTATGAAACTAGCCTTAAGAAGCTTTTCTAGCTTTTCTTTGACTAAAAGTGCCACATGTGGATACATCTTTTGAAGCTTCTATTTAACAAGTTTAATACTTGGTGCAATGGATAGATGGTGCATGATAGATTGGGGACTAATCCAGGCATGTCAGAGTAAGTCCATGCAAAGTTTATTTTCTTTCTTTGAAAGAAGCTAGTGAACTCTTCCTTTTGTTTTGCAGATAATGACTGTGCTAGATGAATAATTTGTGGAGCATCCTCTCTACCCAGATTTGTTGGTTGTGTCAGCTCAATCAATACTAATGATCTCTCCTGAAAATGGCTAAGGAGCATATCAAGTATCTCATCCTTGGGTGTCGAGGAGAGGTTTTCACCCTCAGATACATCTTTTATTTTTATTATTTTTGGCTTTGATACTGCCACAATGTGGTTTTCACCATCAGAGTATCTATTTTTTCTTCTTTTAATTTTTTGACTAAGATACTTGATATCTACCTCTATCATGCTGACACTGTTTTCACTGGTGGAGGACATTACAGGTTCAATAGCATGGAGGTAACATGCTAGAGTGTAATCATTCTAGAATGTTAGGACTTCATTAGATGAGGAGAGGGAGTTCTAGTTTATCAGATTAGGATTTTTAAGTGACAGAGAAGTAGTGATTGGTTCAATTACGTTCACGGTATAACCATCAAAAGCGCAGATGAGCAACTCAAGACCTAGAGTGATCTCATCCAAAGGAGTGTTTGAATCCCTATGCAACCTCACATCAGAAGTAGAGGACAAGTTAACACCCATGGCATCTAATTCATGTGACCTAACGCTAGACCCTTCACCTACTTCAAGAAGTTTTTCATAAGTATGCACCATGTCTATATCTTTATCATAAGTAGCATCAGAAAAAGGTTCAAATTCATACTCATGCAAGTCAATAATTGATGTGGAAATTCCATTAGCACTGGCTATACCATCATCTTTACCCCTTGTAGTATTAATGGCTTCCTGAAGTAGATCTTTTTCAAACTGCTCTTGGAAATGTGGGGGTATGTGTTACAAATAGTCCCAAGAGATAACTAAGAGGGAGGGGTGAATCAGTCATCTATAAGTTTCAATTTTTTATGAAATTAAGTATACTTAAACATAAAGCATAAACACAATGAAAGAACACATGAACACAACACCAATATTTTGGTTATGGAGAAATCCAAATAGGTAAAAACCTCGGTGGGAATTAGCACTCACTAATATTCTGAACTAGTGTATTATGATCCTTGTTAGAAGATCCTTAACCCTGTTAGGAGTTGCTTTACAATATATTTAGTATAGTATACCTGGTCAAGGGTTGGACCCTATTAAGAGTCTTTTAAAATTGTCCCTATTAGGGGAGAGGATGCACTATTCGAGAGCACACTACTCAAAGGGGGTGAAGACTACAACCTTCTGTTTAACAGATACACACTATATCTAGATCTTGGTGAACTTCCCTTTAACCTAATATCTAGATTAGTTCCAATGTATAGTAAAAATACTTTACTTGGTCAGATAGACCTTCTTCTGATGGCTCAACACTTTGCACACTCTACTCTACTCTACTTGATCAACTATGAACCACACTCAAGCAATCACAAATAAATGCCTATAAATATCTTTCCTCTAAATGATATAATCAAGTCAGCCTATTAGAACCACCTTGAAATCATATTAGAGAAATAATTAAAAACTTTGACAAAGATTTTGGCAGCTCTACTATGCATGCACCATATTCTGGGACCTGTCCAATAAGATAATTTTAGACGCACGCTACACACTGTCGGCTCTACTAAAACAACTGTATCTTTCTGCTCAAGCTGAATTAATTCATGTGCTCTTAACTAAACATCAATAACTATCCTATAAGCTTAAATCCAAGGGTGCATACCCATAGGATAGGTGCAACTCTAGAACCAATTATATCTCCATCAGCTCTTTTGAACAAATAGAAGAAACTACTACTGGTGAATAGGGACTATATAACTTCACTTCTACTCATCATCAAACTATGCGTCCATTAATAAAACATAACTAACATGTCTTCAACATATATCCAAGTGCACAAGGCTCCATGATAAATATACGGACAACCATACATAGAATACTGCATGTTACTCTATCAAGAAAACTGCTGACACAAGCTGCTATATAACTATCTGTACTAATAGTTAACCTCTACGCCCATGATATCATGTTGATATCATGTTAATGCTTCATAAACTAAAATATTACTACATAAGACTTCCATGTATGCTAATTTCTATATGTTGTCATCAATGACAAACATACAGTCAGTATTGGCCTACTCGCAAATCTCCAACAATCTCCCTCTTTGGCATTGATGGTGACATGTGGAATAAAAAACCACCATCAACCCAAATGAATATTTCTTTTATAAAATTCTCCATTTCCTCTTCAAAACTCCCCCAAAGATGAATCCTCCATCTACTGCAATATTTTCCAATATTCTCCATTTCCTCAACTAAACTATTGTCATAATTGAATGCTTCTCCCCGTTAGTATATCACTCCTCCTTTTTACTTTTGTTTTTCATGACTCTGTATATTACTCCCCCTTTTACATCAATGGCAAAGGACGCTATTCATTTTAAGCACTGGTACAACTCTTGAGGTAGAGTAGTCAACCTTCCATTAGTCCATGAGAACTAACGCCTTTCCTTCTTTCTTCTAAGAAGAATCAAGGAAGGGAATTAGTCCTAACTTCTCCCTAAAATGCTCAAATGTATCCTTAGGCAACGGCTTTGTGAATATATCTGCCAACTGATCTTTAGTACTCACATAGTCCAACTTGACTTCTTTCTCTACCACTTTCTCTCTTAGGAAGTGATACTTGATCTCAATGTGTTTTGTCTTTGCATGCATCACAGGGTTCTTTGACATATTGATAGTGCTAGTGTTATCACAATGAATAATAATAGGATAATCAATCTGAATGCCAAAATCCTTTATCATCTATTTGATCCAAACAATTTTAGAATAATTCAAGGCTACTACAACATACTCCACTTCTGCTATTGAATAAGAAATAAAATTTTGTTTCTTTCTTGTCCAAGTGACAAGTCTATCACCAAGAAACACTACTCCACCTGATGTACTCTTTCTATCATCAACACATCCTGCCCAATCTACATCAGTGTATACATGAAGCTCAACATTTTTTGAATTAGGATACCATAGACCATAATCTACAGTGCCCTACAAGTATCTAAATATTCTCTTTACTACTATGAGGTGACTTCGCTTAGGTTCTACTACAAATCTTCCACATATGCCAACTGCATTGGAAATGTCAAGTCTAGTCTGAGTAAGATATATGATTTTACCAATCATAGACTTATACAATGTTATATCTACTACTGGTGAGTCATCTTCTTTTGTAAGTTTGCATCCAGTGATCATAAGGGTTCCTACTGGCTTGTAATCATCCATCTTGAATTTCTTTTGTATCTCTTTCACATATTTGGACTGATTAATAAAAAATACTTTTTCTATCTCCTACACATTTAGTCCCAAAAAGTATTTGATAGGACCAATCATACTCATCTCAAACTCATTCTACATTTCTTTGGCAAATTCTAAACTTTGTTTGTCATTACGTCCAAAGATAATGTCATCAAGAAATATAGCTACAAGTAGTAGACCTTCAGATGTCTCTCTAATGAATAGATTACAATCTCCTGCTCCTTTATTGAATCCAATATTTGTTAGATATCCATCTAGTCTCACATACCATGCTCTATGGGCTTGTTTAAGTCCATAGAGGGCCTTCCTCAATTTGCTACCATATCAAGCCTGTCTGATAAGGTGAATCCTTCTGGCTGCTCAATGTATACTTCTTCTTTCAAATCTCCATTCAGGAATGCTGACTTGACATCCATCTGATATACTCTGAAGTTTTTGACTCTAGCAAAAGCTAGAAACAACTTAATAGCTTCTAATCTTCTCATAGGTGCAAATGTGTTTGAATAATCAATGCCTTCTTTTTACACATATCCCTTACATATTAATCTTGCTTTGTTTCTTACTACTATAACATATTCATTCATCTCATTTTTGAATATCCACTTTGTTCAGATCACATTCTTATTACTAGGTCTTGGGACTAGTTCCCAAGTGTCATTCTTAACAATCTAATCAAGTTCTTCTTTCATAGCATCATGCCAATCTGAATCATTACATGCATCTTCAACACTTCAAGGTTCAATCTAAGATAGTAAACATATCGCTTCACTGCTAGCTAAGTTCTTTGCTTGTGATCTTGTTAAGACTTTGCCACTCTGATCTCCAATGATGTCTTTCTTAGAATGATTTCTAGATGTAAACTTTGGAACTTTAGGTGATGCTGACTCATTATCCTTATGAGTTTCTTCTTCACTTGTCTTAGGGTCATTGAATAAGACATCGATACTATCAAACATTTCTTCAATAAATTTCTCACTAGCAGAGGGTTTGGGTTCTTCTTCAATCATGGGTGAGTAATCATGATATCTTTGTTGAACCATAAAATTTTCATCAATCTTAACATGAGCACTTTCAATGATCTTTTTCAATCTTAAATTGAAACATCTATAAGCTTTATTTTTAGTAGAGTAACCAAGGAAAATACCTTCATCACTTCTTGCATAAAACTTGCCTACTGCTTCATCCCTATCGATGTAGCTCTTGCTTCCAAAGATTCTGAAGTATTTTACTATGGGAACATTACCAAACCATAGCTCATATGGTGTTTTGTCAATGCCTAGCCTCAATTGAATTCTATTGATGGTGTAGACAGTTGTATTGACTGCATCTCTCTAATAGGTGTGTGCAAATTTTCCTTCAATCATGATGGTGTGTGGTGTATCAAGGATGATCCTATTCCTTCTCTCTACAATTTCATTCTACTGAGGGGATCTAGGTGCACTTAACTATCTCTTTATGCCATGTTCTTCGCAGTACTCATAGAATCTATCAAAGGTGAATTCTCCTCCTCTATCTAATCTTAAACATTTTATCTTTAGTCTAGATTCATTCTCAACCTTAGCTTTGAATATTTTGAACCTCTCAAATTCTTCTGACTTATCTTTCAAGAACACAACCCACATCATCCTAGTATAATCATCAACAAACAAAATGAAATACCCTTCTCCATAGTATGATTCTTGTTTGAGTTGGACCACATAGGTCTATATGAAATAGATCCAGCTTGTTCTCTGCTGAATTCTGCTTACTCCTGAATGAATTTCTCACATGCTTTCCCATTACACATTCCCTGCATATAGTATCAACTGGCTTTGCTATGCTAGGTAGATCTCTTACTGCCTTTACATTTCTTATCTTTACTATGTTATCAAAATTGATATGACATAGTCTTTTAAGCCACAACCAACTATCATCAACTTTATCAACAAAACAACTTGCTTCAGAATTGAGTTGGAAAACATTATCTCTAGTCTTTGAGCCTAATGCAATCATAACACCATCCTTGTTGTTAATGATGCATTTATCATTTTTGAACTCCGACTAATAGCCTTTTCCAAGTAATTGTCTAGCACTGAGAAGGTTATGTTTCAAACCATCAACATAAAGAACACCATCAGTACTATTCTTTCCATCCAAGGTGATGGCTCCTCTACCAACTATTGGTTTAGGAGTGTTGTCTCCAAATCTAACCATACCTCCATTGTATTTGTCTAGATGAACAAATCTATCTTTATCACCTATCATGTGATGTGAATAACCACTATTTATAATCCAGTCTATTCTTATGTCATCTTGTGAAATCAATGCTAGCTCTTGTTCCTTTTTATCATCTTTACGATTTGTCTTATTATTCATTTTTTCTACAATAGAAATGAATCCAATTTATTCTTCACTTGATTCAACATCTAAAACTCCATCTCTAACATAGTAGCATTCCTTAGAATACTTAGGCTTGTAATCCTTTTTGAACTTTCTAGCTCTAGTAGGACACTTAGATGCAAAGTGATCGATCTTATTACATGAAAAGCACTTAAATGGTAATTAACCTTCATATTTTCCTTTCCCTTTCTTTTCTCTTTTGGAAATCATTGCAATGAAATAATCTAGTGTTTTCTCTTCATCATCATCATCAAAATTACCAGAAGTGTGTAGATTTCTTACCATGAACTGTTTCTTTGAAGTTTGTCTCACTCTTTAGTTCTGTGTTCAATCTTGAAATCTCAAAAGTTCAGATTTTTCTGATCAAGGTCTCTCTTTTGAAATTTGATGTAAGCTACATGGTCTCATGAAGGATGTTGATCTTGTTTTCATATTTAGGAGTAAGAGTAGTCATTAAATTGTCCATAATGTCCTCCTTTGAAATCTCTCCACCATTGTTTCTAATTCCAGAAACTACTTTATTTATCCTTTGATTGTAAGCTCTGATATTTTCCTTAGGCAACATTTCTAATCCATTGTATCTTTTATTCCATGTCTTTCTAGGCACATCCTTTTCTTGTTTGTCTCCTTCAAATATGTCTTCTAGGTGCTTCAATATTTTGTGGGCTATATCTACCTTTTTTATTTCTAAGAACTCACCATCAGGTAGGGTGTTGATAAGGGCTTCTTTAGAAATAGCATTCTGATGAAACCATACCTTTTGCTTCTTAGTAGCATCATCTTGTGCAAGGTCTTCCAATGAAGGGATCTTGACTACTTTGATAGTTACATCAAAAACTTCAAAAGAAATGCACTAAAAATGAGTCACCATCTTGTTCTTCCAATCAATATAATTCTCTCCATCAAACTTAGAACTTTCTTTCTTGAAGAATGCCATTTGATCAACCTCAAGCTATTAAACTTTCTCTCTGAGGAACTTGGCTCTGATACCAATTGTTAGGAATAGTCCCAAGAGATAACTGAGAGGCTGGGTGAATCTATTATCTACAAGTTTCAATTCTTTATCCAATTAAGTATACTTAAACATAAAGCATAAACACAATGAAAGAACACATGAACACAACACCAATATTTTGGTTAAAGGGAAACCCAAATAGGTAAAAACCCTGGTGGGAATTGACACCCACTAATATTATTTACTAGTGTCTTATGATCCTTGTTAGAAGATCCTTAACCATGTTAGGAGTTTCTTTACAATATACTTAGTACAATAGACTTGGTCAAGGGTTGGACCCTATTAGGAGTCTTTTATAATTGTCCCTGTTAGGGGAGAGGACACATTGTCTGAGAGCACACTACTTAAAGGAGGTGAAGGCTACAACCTTATGTTTAATAGATACACACTATATCTAGATCTTGGTGAACTACCCTTTGACCTGCTATTTGGATCAATTCCAATGTATAGCACAAATACTTTACTTGGTCACATAGACCTTCTTCTCATGGCTCAACACTTCACACACTTTTCTCTGCTCTACTTGATCAACTATGAACCACACACAAGCAATAAAAAATGATTACCTATAAATATCTTTCCTCTAAATGATATAATCAAGTCAGCGTATTAGAACCACCTTGAAATCATATTAGAGAAACCATAAAAAACTTTGACAAACATTATGTGTGCTCTACTATGCACGCAACATATTTTGGGACCTGTCCAATAAGATAATTGTAGAGGCACGCTACACACTGTCGACTCTACCAAAAAAACAATATCTTTCTCCTCAAGATGAATTACTTCATGCACTCTTAACTAAGCATCAATAAATATCCTCTAAGCTTAAATCCAAAGGTGCATACCCACAGGATAGGTGAAACTCTAGAACCAATAAAATCTCTATCAGGTCTTCTAAACAAACATAGGAAACTACTACTAGTGAATAGTGACTGCATAACTTCACTTCTACTCATCATTAGACTATGCATCCATGACTAAAATATCACTAACATGTCTTCAACATATATCCAAGTGCACAAGGCTCCATGATAACTTTACGGACAACCATACACAGAACACTACCTATTACTCAATTAGGAACACTACTGACATGAGCTTCTATAGAACTATTTATACTAATAGTTCACCTATGTGCCCATGGTATCATGTTGATATCATGTCCATGCTTCATAAACTGAATTCTTACTACATAAGACTTCAACACATGCTACTTTCCATATGTTGTCATCAATGAAAAACATACAGTCAGTACTAGCTTACTAGAAAATCTCCAATAGTATGTATCATTTAATCTAAGAATCAGAATCAACCATTTGTGTATATTTCCATTGGTCATACATGAGTCAATGTACCGAAGTGGTCTCATCAGAATTAGTATCAGTTTCTATTAGGTGGATAGGTATGATAAGTTTATCAGGTTTTGCAAAGAGTGCAGCAAATTTTGGAGGAATTGGATATGGAAATCTATCTTCATCAGAGCTGGCCTCTAGATTTACCTCTAGGGTAGTATCTTCAAACTTTGGTTCAGGTTGTGGCACAAATTTGTTTATCCCTAAATGAAAATGGATCTTTTTAAAGCCTAAGCTAGTAGTATCCTTTGTGTGGTGACATGTATCTTCAATGGGTTTCAACAAACCATTTTCATTCCTTCCTATAGGACCACTCCCCTTATAGCCAAAGCACTTCATGATCTTGAAGGTGTCACTGTATGGCTCTTGTTCTAGGTTTGGAGGAGTAGTCATGTCAGATATTTCTTTCCCTTTATAGATCCAAGTTTTTATGGCTCTTTCTTCATCCTCATCTTCTAAAGGTGTAGAGGCCCATACAAAGGCACTATCGTAGACTATTTGAGGAGAGTCATAAAAAGTTTTGTTACTCTTATAAGGCCTCCCATAAGAGTGTGGAGATGGAGGGAGAGTATCTAGTGATAGCACCATTTCAATTTGATATTCTCCCATGCTTTTATCCTTAAGTTTCAAAGTCTATTCCATTTCCTCTAGCTTAGCATCATAAAACTTAGTGGACTCTCTATTAGCTGGAACAAAGCTATCTGTAGATTGTGCAAGGGTGTTGTAAGAATAATTGGTATTAACGAGCATAGTGACTTCCACTCTAGGGAATGGAAACTTTATGCATTGATGGTATGTAGATAGAACAACCTGCATCTCATGAATCCACGGCCTACCCAACAAGATGTTGTAGGCAAGAGGAATGTCAAGAACTTGAAAAGTAACATCTCTCTCAATAGGTCCTACATGGATAGGTAGCACAACTAAGCCTTGGGATTTGTGTTCCTCTTCATCATAAGATTTGATGGTAATCTTTTTGTGGGAATCTATACAATTCTCATCATAATCTAGCTAGGCAAGCAACTTAGCATAACAGATATTGAGACTAGCACCATTGTCTATGAGCACTCAATAGATGCTCTTATGACCTATCATGACCTTTATATGAAACAAAGCATTATGTGGATGGATCAGAGAGTGATCATCTTCTTTAGAGGAGGAAAAATAATGAGGTGAGGTCAAATGACCCACTATAGATTGGAACTAGTTGAGATTGATATCCTTGGGTATGTTTGCCTCGGTGAGGGCTTTATCCAGAATCTTCCTATGAGCAGGCGAGATCTTCAACAACTCAAAAATAGTAATCTGAGCACTGGTTTGCTGGAGTTGATCTAAGATGCTATGACTAGCTGAGCTAGCTCTAGGGATAGATTTCATGTTCTTTTTGGTAAGGCCAACAATAGTCTTATCCATTATTTGTTTCATAATAGGCACGTGAGGATCAAGGCCTTTTAAAACAACCTTTCCACATGATCGAGTACCAACATTGGCACAATCTTGACATTTTTTAGATTTAGATGAACGAGATGTAGAACTATGCAAGATGAAAGGAGTATTAGTTTTGGGAGCATTGCCACTCCTCTTAATAGTAATCATGTCGCAATACTCTACCTCAACAGGTTCAATCATACCAATGACATTGCCATCTTTGGTGTATGTGTAATTGACTTTAGCATTGGTATTCTTAGTGTTTGAAGATTCACCCTTCTTGTGAGGATGGAAGGGATCCTTAAATGCTTGATGGTCTGAATTCTTGTTATGGATGTCCACAACAATGTCACTACTATCAATCAAATGTTGGACCTTATGTTTCAGCTGAAGAAAAGTAGAAGTCTTGCGACCCTTATTATGGTGATAGTCACAATATGCATTTTCATTCCACCAATGAGGTCATGGTTGTGGGTCATAGAGGTAGTTTTCCAAAGGAGTAAGAATCTGATTCTACATGAGAGTTGTATAGACCACATCAAGCAGTTCTCCCAAGCAAGTGAATTCACACTTGGGTCGAGATGCCCAAGGTTTGTTCCTTGAAAACCTTGAAGGTTCTTGATTTTTTGTTGCAGGCTTTTCAGTAGCTTTGATCACCTATATGCTAGAAGAGAGATTAAAAATAGACTTAGCAAGCTTTTAGGTCACATTGTCAACCACTCCATCATTCACAACATCTCTATTCTTATTGACAAATTTTTTTTGTCTTTGCTCAAAGTCAATTCCCCTTTCTTGATCATAAAGGCCTCTATTCGCACTACTTGTTTAATCATGCTATCAAAGGTTAGAGGACCTTGTAATTGCACTTGGTATTCAAAGTCTGGGACAATATTGTCCAAGAAAATGTTGAGTCTCTCAGACTCTGGTAGCATGTGAGGACACCTTTTACATAATTGTCTCCACCTTTGGAGAAATGTCAGAAAAGATTCTCCTTGTCACTACTTCAAATTGCAAAGATCCTGGATGTTGACTAGATGCTGAATATTATGTGAGTAATGTTGGAGAAATAGATTAGCCATTTCATCATAAGTCTTAATGCTAGTGGGAAATTGAGAAAACCACTCCATAGCTGGTCCACCCAAGCTATGAGGAAATAGGTGCATAAGATATATTTGATCATGCATGAATTCCATGGATAAAGTGCCAAAATCTCTCAAGTGATCTTGGGGATCAGTAGCACCTAGGTATTTGCCATATTTAGGGAGCTCTACACCTCTAGGAAAAGGTGGCATGTGAAGAATCCTATCAAAGGGGAAAGGATAAATACTTTCCATTGTGAATTATTGTGTAGGTTTGTCCTTATTCTCCGCAAGTTGGCTAATCTGATATTCCATGTCTTGGACCATCTTTTGGAACTTAGCAGTCTCAATTTCTTCTTCCTTGGCCACAATCATTTCAACTTGAAAATCTGAGGGTAATTTAGCCCCTTGTTTGACCAACTCGAGAAAGTATTTTTCCTTCTCCTCTAGAAGGAGGATCTCCATCATCTTAATAAGACCCTTAATTGCTATCATAGATTCTATGTCATTTTGAGCTATTGTGTCATCACCATCATTGCCAAGAATGTCATAAATGCTTGGGACTTGATCTTGACTCTGATCATAAGGGGCAAGATGATAGTGATACGCTGGTTAACCACCTTGAGCTTTGTTTTGAGCTTGGTGCTAATCATCTTGGGTTTGGTCATAGTGTTTCTCATTTCAAGGTTGGGCATGATGTTGGTCATTAGAAGATTGACCATGATTCTAGTTGTTTTGAGATTGATCAAAAGTTTGGTTGTATTTGTCTGGTTGGAAGTCGAATGGCTCTCCCATCTTGTTGTAGGATTGTGCAGCAAATGAAGACTTAGTAAAATGATATGCACAGTGCTGAAAGGGTGCAGCTAAGGTAACTCTTGGTGATCTAATAGGATCAAGAAGATCAATAGGTTCAAATGAGTCGATATCATCAATAGGATCGATAGGTTCAATGATAGGACTAGTTCGAGGAAGTGGTCTCCCAAAGTTATGAAACAATGCATTGTTTTGGAAGGAGTTGTCCTAATCTTGAAATGAGAAACCAGGTTGCACTTGAAACAATGGAGGTGATTGAGATGGGTTATCTTTCAAAGTACTCAATGAAGAACTTGAGGATCCCTCACAATGTTTAGATTGCACAATAGGTTTGGGACAACTTGTTTCCTGATTACAAGGTTTACCTCTATCTTGACTAGTATTACAAATGGGGTAAGTGTTGCCACTTGGAGTCATGATAGTCATAGATGAAGATGTGATGAGAGAGGACTCAGGGTAATGATAAAACTTTGTCTCTAGGAATAATGAAAAGGAGATAAAGGATAGAATAGCTGAGATGTGAAATGCACTTGGTATGAATCATCAAGAGTATGGCTAGAATAACTGAGATAAGACTATCACAATGTGAGGTACAAAAGCACAAAAGCACAAAAGATGAGACAAATAACAATGAGAAAAAATGAGTCAAAGTAATAATCGATCGGTTTGTAGCTTGAGACACTCAGTTTCTGATAGTGAATGATAGGAAAATAGGTAAACAAACCTTAAAGAATCAGATCAGACAAAAAGTTGACCAGTCAAAGGGAAATAAGTCATTGTTTTTAAAATTTGGGTACAGATTTGCATGAGAAAGTACCAGGCCACGTGAGAAAACTCCAAACTTCATGTAAGAGAATTAAATCTCATGCGAGGAAATGCTCTGGAAAATAAAATTTTGCATAGGAAAAGATTAAAGTTTGACAGTTTGACATAGTTTACAAGGTAAAAGGCCAAGTTCTGAGACACATCTTGAACTGTTCTCTGATAGAATTTCCAAGTTTTAGATAGTTTGAAGGAAAGTTTAATCAACAATATTAGTTTGAAGGTTTCAAGCATTCGTTTACAAGCATGAAGGTTTGATTAAGCAATGGTGACACAAGAAGTAGTCACAAACAAACCTACCAAGGAAAAACCAACTTGGCAGTATCATGGGAATCTTTTTTTAATCATGATGTACAAGTTGAAGACTCCATAACAAATAGATAGTTATCCCTACAAAAAAAATGGTGAGAAGACAAAACCTTTGCCTCACTGCTTATGCGGATGCATTCACCTCACACAGTCGTGTCACTCCCTAGAGGGTGCCCATGTTTTTGGTTTTCCCAAGGAATCAATAGTATATGTTCAAAGGTTACCCTTGAAGTAGGGGCCAGTGTCATATACCACCTTCAAATGTCCAGGTGCATGCCTATGGTGAGAATCTATGGGAGAGATTCTTGCCCCTCCCTATGCAAAGATTATGTCTCCTTTCGGAGGTGATCCAAGTAGGAAACTAACTAAAGAAAGTTTTTAGTGGGCTTCCATTCACACTAACCTTCAGTGCCCCTGATATAGGGTTGAGGCCTCATAGCCACACCAACACCCAAATTCATACACCCTTGCAAGTAGGGCTAGGAGCGGTGCCACTCAGTACAATAGACAGAGCCTTCTTAAGATGATAGTCAAAATCAAGAGAAGGAAGTTAACATGGTTTTGGAGTCTTTAGACTCATAAAAACATTCTTTATTATAGTGAGGCAAAATCATTAGAGATACGTGCATACTCACTTGGGTCATTCCCAGAGGTTCAACTTTCGATAGGCCCTCTAAATGTGACACAACTTGGCTTGGATCCGAGGGTTTGATTTTTTGTTCCTCTTAAAGAGAGATGACCATACTGTATGCACCCTAAAATGGTCACCTAGACTTTGGGCCCGGTTTCTACAATTTATCAAATCCCTAAATCAATATTTTCAAATATCAACAATATCAATTATATCAATTTCCTTGATCAAATCATAATCAATTCAGTATTTCCTAAGGTTTGAGCCTTATTTAATTTAAAAGAGAAAAAAAATAAAATCTTATTTAATTAAGAGAACATGCTCCCTTTTAATTAATTAAAAATCTCTTTTAATTAAATAATAAAATCACTTTATCCTAAGCCTTTATTTAATTAAAAGGAATTTCCTCCCTTTTTATTTAAATAAAAAATCTCCACTTTTCTTCTTATCCTATGATGCACAAATAAAGCATTATTCTTATTTTATAAAAAGAGAAAAAGTACTTTTTATCTCATATGGACACTAAAGTCAACTCCTATTTTCCTATTGGAGGATATTTGTGCACAAGGATCAAGCTTCTATTTTTCTCCATTGTTGATTAAGTCTTTTGCCTCTTAATCTCGATCGTCCATTGATTTTCATTTCTTATAAAAGAAGAGCTCTCTTCCTCATTTTCATATCTTAAGTTTTCATGCTAATGTTATGCTGCAAGTTTTCTAGGTCATTTGGAGCTCTTTGAAGACATTCTTGCATTCAAGCTTTGAAGACATTGTTGTTGCATTTCATTTAGCTTGTTTTCTTACATCATAGTTGCATAATCATGACATTTTTAGTATAGATTTCCTTTTATGCAATAGATTAACTTGCATTGTCATATAGATTTGCATTACATTGCATCCATATTGATTTCATTGGAGATATTGGCATTGTTTCCCTTGTCTTTGATTTGGAATCTCTCATTGTGTGGTTGACTAGCAAGGTCATGATTTTATAGCTCTAGCTGAGAGAAAATTTACAAATCTTGCAACTCCATGCATAGACAGCTATGGATCGATTTGTGAGGGCTCATTCTTGAGTTTTCTTGCATGTAAGGATTCATAGAAGTGTGGTCACTTTTGACTCATACACATACTTCTCTACCTCTTCACCTTACCCAAACACATCAACCATATTCATCACTAAGCTAGCTTCACTCCACCAAATCCACAAGCTTTTGGATTTCTAGTTCTCTCAAGGAGAGAAGAGCATAATCCCCTGGCAAGTAGAAGTGCTAAAGATTCACTACCTTGCTTTTATTTCCTAGGTATCCATCATTCTAGAAACATCTAGGTCTCAGATTCATCCATGGGAATCACTTCCATGTAATGAAGAGCCTATTCCCCTATTTTTCTATCAGGACCCTTGATAAATTTTAACAAAGACCTAATTATACTATGTGAATGAAAGCAAAAAAACAAACATAATGTTTTAAATAATCTTTGGCAATTGTCCTGCAAGAAAACTGTTAGCAAGTTTTATGATCTTCGAAAAAGTGACCTACAGACCACTGTTATGCCATGACAGAAATATAGATATGAAATCAATAGAAAAAATGAGATGTAAAAAAAAAAATAGTAAATGATAGAATCTGGAAATTTTAAATGTCTTATAGTGAAACTTCACGTGAGAAAGTGTAGCGCTGCGCGTGAGAAAGTACCAAGGCTTGTGCAAGAAAGTATTTCTTCATGTGAGAGAGTGCTATCAGAAGAAAAAATTCACATGGTACGCTCAGAAATATCATGCAAACTTCTGTACATAGAGAAGTATGAATGTACAAAAGATTACAGAATTCAAAAAAATGTTTAAGATTGATAAGGCTAGAAATCAATTTTTCTGTGCCATGGTAGGCGCTAGAATATCTATAGCTGAACGTCATTGCTCTATCATCGAATCATGAAGAAGATTATGGATTACTCAATTCATAAGATTCTTTCAATTCAACCTGTTGCCTCCTAATTAACTAGGGTGTTTGAATTACTCTCAGAATGAGAGCCAACAACCAAAAGACCAAACTAATACAGAGGATTTGAAATCTATGAAGATAATCAAATTTCAATTAATCTAAGATGAAAATGCAATTAATCTAAGAATGAAGATGCAATTTTAATCTAAGAACTTGAAAGAAATGTGTAAATTAAACTAATAACAATAAGCAAATTACTCTACTATGAAAGTGCAATTACACTAAATGAGAATTAAGCTAATTGTGCAATAAAAGCTTGAAAATATGAAGATAATTGAGACAAAATTTCACTATAGTTTATGTGCTCTCAAATTACCTCCTCTTGAAATGAAGGAGAATGTTCATAATATAGACAAGCCTGGAGAAGGAATGAAGAGTTTCTTGAAATGAAATGGTTGACTCTTCATTCCCAATTGAGACAAATATTGAAGAATTACTTAATTAAAAGAATGAATTATTGCCACATATGGGTGACCCTTTGAATATTTTGAAATATTAAATTCAAATAAGATAATCCATTCAAATAACCAAGTAATATTAATTTCTTTTATGTGTATTAGCCAAATGGGGTGGTTTTAATTTAATTTAAAGCACTTAGGACTTTAGAATTAAATTAATTTATCATAGGGGTTATTTAGATAATAAAGTTGAATACTTAGGAATTAATTATAGTGTGAGATTAATGCAATTTAGGGTTTTTGCAATTGACATCAAGTCAAATAAAGTTAGGTAGCAGAGCGAAAATTGCCTAGTAAAATAGGACTTTAGTGATGTAAAATCAAAGAAATGCACCAAAATTGATTGAAATTATAAGGTGCCAATTTTGGGGTATTACAAAACCCGTCATCGACAACCTATGGCATAAGGATAAAAACCTTAGCGCTAAGGTGTGGGGAAAGCCCCCGCCTCCCTCATTTTTTTTATATATGTATATATTTTTTTATTATATTAAATTTAGTTAATATTTTTTTAATAAAATAAACTATTAAAGCATAGAAAAATTTTACCAATAAATTTATAATAGCATACGTTAAAATATTTCTTTTATTAATTATTGTTAAATTTTTAATTTATTATTTTATGTCAATTTCAAGATCAAATCTATGTTTTCTTCAACAATTAATTTGGAAAATCTGAACCTAGGGTTTTCCAACCAAAAATTATTTCACAAAAATTCTAACAACATCAATTTCTACCATAAACACTAATTGGAAAATAAGCAAAACCAGAAAACAAGAATGGCATTCATGATCACATTTGCTAAATTTTCAGTATGAAGAGAAAATTAAAATCAAAACATTCAGATCTGACATGCATAAAGAATAGACTTTCTTTTTCAAAATTGACAAACCATATTTAAAAAGGAAATCAAACCCTACCTCAAACACCAAAGAATAATATCCCAACGAAGACCAAATCTGAAGACAAATTCCAAACCTTTGAAGTTTTCCAAAATCAAATTCTTCAACCCAAAAATTCTCCAACCTATGTATTCAAAATGACTTTAAAATAATTACTAATAAAGAAAATCTATCCCTCCTAGGGTTTCAAAAACATTCACACTAAAAAGTCAAACTCAATTTTGTCTCCCTAGTTGCATCATAAAATAACTCAATAAAATAATGTACTTTTTAAAAATAAAGCTCGAACTCAACTTATAATGATTTCACTTAAACCAAAAGTGAAACTTAAATTACATTTAAATTATTTAATTAAACAATTAGTACTTTAGCATAAATTTAACTATCAAAACTAATAAATCAAAACATTAAATAAATCAACTAGGCCTTTTAATTTACATTAGGATTTAACAATTAATTAAACCCTTGAACTCCAAATTTAAATCTTTTAATTTAATCAAAGGTATTTAATCAACCTTATTAGTTAAATGTTCTCTAAATCAATATTTTCACATCATAAAATATAACTTATTTTGATAGGATAATTACTTTTAATTAATTATTTAAATCAAATAATTCACACAAGCAAACACCCTTGACTCTCAAAATCTAAAAATCAACTAAATCCCTAACAAGGAAACACCAAAGAAGGGTTCATGAATTCACATCATATTGATGCATTCAGATAGGGAACTCAATCAGAAAATATCCTTTAATTTAGGATAATATTGGCTTGGGTTTGGGGTTTGGACTTGTGTGTTATCTTCTTTCTCTTACCATTTGAGATATTGCGATAGGGCACAATCATCGTGACAATTTTGTTAAGTCGATGCCCGGTACCTAAAAGCCTACATAAAAGACAAGCCTGTACATACATGTATAAATATATAACATAAAATTGTGAAGATCGACCGATCATGTCAATCTCACAAGAAACTAACTACAACTCCATTCGTCAACCACATCAAGCACATAAAAAAAAAAATAGAGCACGCACACCAACCATACACATGCAAGTATGGAGTTAGTAACAAAATAAATGTAGATAACATCCTAACATATAAATTATCATCAAAATATGACCATAATATATACATCATAAGCATTTAAATTGAGATGAAAATAACCATATTCATCTAATGGAAAACACATGATATAACACATAATCCAAGATTCATATTTAATCAAATTAATAGTCCAAATATCACTGAAATAACCAACCCACACATAAAAGAGGCCTAAAAGAGTTTGCAAAAGATATCTGAAAAAAAACTATGGAGGGGCACTACATCCACCTCCCCTTAAAATAGGCTTACTCTGGGAAGCCTATAAACAAAATAGGAACATAAGTTCCATTAACCTCATTGCACCCAACTGAAAAGAAATAAAAGGATCAATGAGTAGGTCTCATTGGCCAATTCCATGACTTATGGATTGATCTATGAGGATCATTCCCTACTGTAAAAGCCCTATGGAATCTACCTGCACCTCCAATTGTAGGCTCAAAAGTTGGTGGTCTCTGTCCTGAATACTGTGTTGAATGCTAAGGAAAATTGTTTCCCTTATGACCATACTAACCATAAGAGAAAAAATCTCCACTAAATCCTCCCCCTACTTAAGGTATAGTAGACTAGTTGAAACTACGTCTACTAACCTCTTGATGAAAACTATGAGCAGGTTGACTATGAGAATGACTCTTGATGCACTAAGCATTATGAAAGTTTTGGGATTGAGAACCACCACTCTATTTTGGGGAAGATAAATCCTTCTGTTTCTGGTCTAGATTATCTTGTGAAAAGGTAGAAGGGTCCTGAAAGTTTCCATTCTTCTGAGATTGATTCCCCTTAGATTCTGAGGATGCATGACCCAAATCTAGGTTCACCTCCACCAAGGTAGGCTTAATAACCACCTCCTTGAAGGTCTTAGGTTCAAAAAGCCTAACTTCCCCAATGATGTGACCATTAATCCCCCTGATGAAATGTTCAACCATTAGTGTTGAATTATCACCAAATCCTATGTAGGGCTTGAGCTCGAAGAAACACTGATCATAAACCTGTACAGACATAGTCAATTGTAATACATTGTGAAATTCATCTTCACATTGTTGTTACCACTGATCAGATAGAAACCATCCCTAAAAGTTCTCAATAAACAACTCCTAGGTAACAATCTCTGTACTAAGTCCTAGTTTTTTCTCTTCAATCTTCCACCAAATAGCTGCAAAATCTATGAGGTGTGTGATGGCACACCTCTCCTTAACATTGGTATCAAATTTTTGCATAGCAACACATTGATCCAATGCAATTAGCCATGTCTCTACCTCAAAACTAGTATCGAGACCATCAAAGGGAGGAGGTCATGATCTTAGAAGATCTCTCATCTAATTAGCCTTTAAGGCTTCCTATCCAATAGTAGAGTCCTTCCTCCTAGGACACTTGGATCTCTATCTATAATGATTCCCATAATGGTGTAACTCACCTCTCTCAATCCTATTATAAATAGGTAGATGTTCTAGAATGGTCTGAAGTATATGCCTGGTATTAGGCTCTTTAAAAACACCATACTTCTCACTACTATCCTCATGAAAACTCTCAACTCTATGACTCATAGGAGGGCTATGATACCTACCCCTCCCACATCCTCTACTATGGCCTCTACGAATAGATCCAACTCCATAAACCGTCTCTCCTAAAACACCCAAAAAAAAGAATGATAACTAAAAACCATCCAAGAATGAAAGAAAGAGATGATATATAAAATGATACTTTAAAATATAGAGTGTTGTATGTCTAAGTTTTCTCCCAAGTTTTTGTTAGAGTAATAAAGTGTTTTCTTATTAATTGAATCATATTGATTTAATTATTAAGTCACTTATTAACTCTTTCTACTTAAGCTCAACTTTAGGCATATAATAATTAATAGCTTTATTAATTATTATTATGCATCCTAGGGTTTTACCTTTTTAGGTTTTTGGATCTCCTTTTATAAGGATTGATCTCATAACACTTTGTAACATTTTATAACATTTTTCATTATTGATTGCAACTTTTTCCTTTCCACATCAAGGATTTATCCTCTCTCATGGATCCATACATTCAAGTCTCCATAGTTGTTTGCTTCTCTCTCTTTCTATGACAGGTGTTTGTGTGCAAATGTTCTTGGGAGCTGTGGGTTTTTTTTTCATCAAGTCTAATATGGTATCAGAGCTTAGGTGCTAGGAAGGAAAAAAAAAAAGTTTTTTTTTTGCAAGTTCTAAAGATCAATTTGATTGCAAAGAATGGAGTTTTCAGCCTCTACTCTTCCCACACCATTCAAATATCTCAAATGAATGCCACAGATTTTGATTTGGCCCAAAAGTAGAGGCTTGTATCAAATAGTTATGGTAATAGAGGATGAGCTGGATTCTACATTAGAAAAGGGTCAAGGTCATGCTCTCTTCACATGGGCCTTGTCTTTTTTTCCTCTTTAGAGACACTATGTTAGTGGACCTATCATTCCTCTCCTTTAAACATTATGGAGGGGTTTTCTACTATTCATGTTGATGGTTCTTTGCTTCCATAGTTGATCAGTTGTATACATAATTGACACCTATATTTTCAACCAGCACTTTATTCTTGCATAGTTGAGTAGTGTCAATAGAGTCACTCATATAGATTTAGGTGTCATCTACATCCTTGAATGATAGATCTTTTTCCCTTGTTTTCCATCTATTCATTATTTGGGAGCACAAATGTGGATTATTGTCTTCTGTATCTTTGATTGACATATGTTCGGTCTTTATTTTCCATCTGTTGATTGTTCGAGTAGTGTCACTATGGGAACTCATGTAGATTGATTCTAATCTTCATTTTGGTTTAAGAGGAATCTCTTCATTTAGTGCTATGGTGATTATCATTTGAAAAATGTCCATGATTTTCTTGTCACAAGAGATGTTCTTTTTCTTTTCTATTACTATAAATTTTGAGGGGGGGTTTTATTCCCATTGGATTTTCCCTCTTTCCTCTTTTTAGTTTTTATTCTGCATAGTTAGACTTAAGAGGGAATGTTGGTATTATTTGATGTTCAACTAATATCACCCTTGAAAGAATCATAGTCTTATCCATAATTTGTTGATGGTAACTATTTTTTATTTCATTATGTCCTCCAATTTCTGCGTGAAAGAAGGGTGATTACCAGTCATGCATTAAGTCTAGCTTGGTGAACTATCATTTAATTTATGATTTCTCTCTCCACCATGATTTTCTATTGTTAAAGGTGGCTCTTCATTAGCAGTTTCAATTTGTATAAATCTACTCTATGTGTGCAATGTAAATCGGGGCATATCATTATTCATCAATGAGAGATTGACATTCTTGTTTAACATGCTCTATTTTTTTTGGTAAAGGCTTCTTTGTTTTCTCTTTTCCTTAGCTAGATCTATTCTACAAAATTTGACATGTGTTGGTGTTAGTTGATGTTCAACTACCATCACCCTTCAAATCACCACAGTCGTATCCATAACTTGTGGATGGTAACTATTTCTTATTTCATTTTGTCCTCCAATTGCTGTGTGAAAGAAGGGTGATTACTAGTCATGCATTAAGTCTAACTTGGTGAAATATCATTTAATTCCCAATTTCTCTCTCCACTGTGATTTTCTATTGTTAACAGTGGCTCTTCATTAGTAGTTTCAATTTGTATAAATTTGCACTATGTGTGCAATGTAAATCAGGGCATATCATTATTAATCAATAAGAGATTGGCATTCTTGTTTAACATGCTCTATTTTTTTTGGTAAAGGCTTCTTTGTTTCCTCTTTACCTTAGCTAGATCTATGCTAAAAAATTCTACATGGTATCAGAGCTTCAAATCTTCTTTCCCATGTCCTCTTTCTAAGAGATTTGACTGTGTTCGTTAGATCTACATTTTTAGAGGGTTTCCTTTCAGATCTGGGAGGGACCTAGTTTTCTATTCATCTTGGCTTCAAATGGACCTCATGACTATGTTCACAAGATCCAAGAACCCCAAGATCTGTATAAAATTTGTCCAATTTGGACAAAGTTTGGAGCTTTGGGTTGGTTTTCATCAACACCAATAAGGGGGGTTTCTACAGTTGGTTCTACTACTTCCTTGGCTTGATTGTGTGAGCTATGTATTAAACATTTGAGAGTATGTACTAGGCTGTTTTAGTAGCTGGGTACCTTTGCATTCTAGTGCGATGGATCATTTACCATATGGAAACTCTTTTCTTTCATGTTTTTTGATTCACTCTTCCAGCTTTGATTGATCAACTCTTCAGACTTTTGGTGTTTATGCCATCTGTATCTTTGAGTTCAGGTGTTTTCCTTTGTTTGCCTCTTTATTTGAGTAGTGTCATTTGAGGGCACTAATGCAAATTACAGTCTTCTCTACCTAGTCATATTTTAGTGGAGGATCTTCAGATCATCAGTTTCTTCTTAATAGAGTTTGTAGTTTCATGCTTCAGTGATGTTGTACATATTCATCCTTGTTCCTATTTTCTAGAACATTCCTAGTTTTGGAGGCTTCTTCAGTCCTTCAGACTAGTCTTTGTCTCTTTTTGGAGTAGAGTTTTTCCCATGTGGTTTTTCTCTATTTCTCCTCTTTATAGAGACTTTTTTTTGACTTGGGTACTTGATCAGGCGTTTTGTTGCTAGGACCCATTTTCTTTCAATTGCTCTTTCTAGGTTTTAGCTTCTCTGAAAGTATATCTTAAGGGTGGGTATTAGAGTAATAAAATGTTTTCTTATTAATTGAATCATATTGATTTAATTATTAAGTCACTTATTACCTCTTTCTACTTAAGCTAAACTTTAGGCATATAATAATTAATAGCTTTATTAATTATTATTATGCAACCTATGGTTTTACCATTTTAGGTTTTTTATCTCCTTTTATAAGGATTGATCTCATTAAAGTTTGTAGCTTTTACTAACATTTTTCATTATTGATTGCAACTTCTTTTTTTCCACGTTAAGAATTTATCCTCTCTCATTGATCCATACATTCAAGTCTCCATAGTTGTTTGCTTCTCTCTCTTTCTATGTAGGTGTTTGCATGTAGGTGTTATTGAGAGTTGTGGGTTGTTGTTTCATCAACTCCAATAGTTTTAAGAATTTAAACATCTAATGGGCTGATAACTTTGTAGAGTTACCAGCATAGAAACTTGGGCTCTGATACCAAGTGTAATGCCCTGCTAGGGAAACCAGAAGAAATTAACCTTAATATGCAACTAAGTTTATGGAATAAGTTTTTCTTAAGCATTAACAAACAACAAAAATAATGTTTTACAATGCGGAAGCAATATGGTATAATTTACAACTCACACATAAACATAACTCAACATAGATTAAAAATTATAAAGGCTTCCTTGATGTAGATTACATAAGCATTAATTAATTACTTTAGATAGATATAATTACAAATTCCTTGTATACAAATGAATGATAACCACAACATCATATAAAATACAATTGGTACCATAAGGTATCCATATTAATCCATATCCACTACAGATATCAGAGGGTATGTAATACAATAACCAAAATGAAGTACAACATGATCTCACCTAAATAACTGATACAAGGAAACAAGGAAACAAAGAATAATAAAGATAAGAACACATCTCCATCAATGAAGAAAAAGAAGGATCATTTTCCATAGGGATCATCTAGCACTTGGTACATGAACATCATAATCTCAAATGGTAAGAGAATCACTTGCACCCGACCTCATAGAACCT